>VXAK01003937.1:83601-232899 GCA_013399435.1 Arenaria interpres | reverse complement strand
CTCAAAAAAAAAAAAAAAAAAAGTCATTTGAGATATTTCAGAAGCAAGAAAGTTGTTAGAAACATTTCCAGAACTGTCAGTTAACGGGTCAAAAGCAGTTACTCCTGGAAATAGCACAGTGTGATCAGCAGTATCTGAGAGCAAGGCTGTACAAGGGCCCTTTTTGGCTTTAAGACAGTGACATTGATGAAGAATCAGCTCATACACACATCAATCTCTGCAAGTGAAAGAAACGAGTCTCAAGATAACTAACAATTTCATACGGGAGATTAAAGTCCCCCTCAGCAACCTCTAGAGTCAACAGGTAAAAAGATTCAGATCTTGGGTAGGCAGATCTACCACTAAAAGCTGATGACAGAAAGATTTATTAAATGCATCACATTTAGGCTGGAGAAATCCCATGCATTTTCAAAAGTATTTGACATAATATATCTACTCATTGATTGAACAAAAGAGAAAATTAACTCAGTTCAAAAAAACACTAGTAAATTCCTTGTCTGCAGTATGTTGAATGAAGTCAACAGGCTTCAGGCACTGTATTTATTTAATTCGTTCCTTCTGTCTTTGATCTTCCATCACAAACACTTTCATCTCTAATAATTTTTCTTTCCTTAGAATAAAATCCACAAAAGAAGGGCTATTCCATATAACATTGTCTTACATTCAACATGCAGCTTAGATTTGTGGATCCCTCATGGAATTCTGCATTTTCATCACAGAAGAAAAGATGGAGAAAGAAAATATGAAACAACACCGCCTTTCTAGTAAGACTCTGCCAATGTCCTTCCACATTGGCTTCGTCAGGTTCACACATGGATGCTGTGAGAACAGTAGAGAAGAAAAGCATCACCAGCCTACAGTAGCTCCACCAGTTTTCTCCGGAAATTATAACAGAGCTTCTCACTGGCATCCTTCTTAGCTTTTGTAGCTCAAAAACAAACAAACAAACAAAAAGATCTTGTATGCACGTGACTTAGCTCCTTTTAGAAAAATCTGTGCTAATGTCATCATTTCTGTGCTATGAAATGTGACCAGCGTACAAGAATTTAAAAAAAAAAACCCAGCTCTCAATAGTATTTTAGTGTCCCCCAATTCGATACTTGCATCTAATGAATGTAATAGTAATAAATATATATGCTGAAGGGAACCTGCCTGTAGCTGAATCCCAGAAAAGCTGGCAAATTCCCTGCTCCAGGTAAATACAAAAGGAAATTTGGGGGAGGGCTCCAAGTCCTCCAGGTATCCTTACTACAAAGAGAGCAGTTCACTTTGTCACTAACACTACCAGCTTGTCCACGCATTAGTGCTAAAAAGGAATTGACAGCCTTTATGTAATATTGAGGGCAGAACCTAAAACAAATCTCAAGACAAACGAAATGAATAAAGTATTTTTCAAAACTTGAGAAAATTCAGATTAATCTGTGTTACTATGGAGTGAACAAATAGTGTTGCCTTCTGTAAACCTTCACTTATGAGTGTATCAAGGTGGTGGTGGTAGGGGGGCTAAGGAGCTCACACTTTTGTTGAAAAACAGTTTCAAAACATCTGAAAGACTTCAGTAAAATGTGGAAGTTCAGGGAAAGAATCAGAAATAATCAGAAATGTATTTGGGATTGCTCAAAAGCTGAGGATTTATTTCATCCAACAGTAATCCTCTAAAGAGTAGAAGCTCGGGCACCTTCTTTTGTCAATGGTCAGAAATGGTTTGAAGAAAATAGACAATTTCTAGCCCTTCTGAAATACTTTAATAAAGAATATCCATGTTGTGGCAGCTAGATTGTGAGCTTCAGATGTGCCTAACAAGTCCTTGCTTTCAGTGATAAAAAAATCAGCCTGAGAGACACTTTACACAGATAGATGGTTTTCTGGGTGTATTTCCCAATTCAGAAAAGTCTGTTTTTCTTCTAAGGACAAGTTTATTTGTCCAGTAAGATAACCTTGTATCTGTCTGAAAAATACTCACACAAGGAAGGTATTACATGAACATTCATCTGGAGACTAATTTAAATAGTTATCAGTATTAGATACATGATATCTGGCTTCCAACATTAAACTCTATTATATGCTCTAAGTGAAATACTACAGATAATAAATTCACATCAGATTTCTTTTTGAAGGCTACCAGTCAATTACTTGCCTTTCCTAGGCACGTATTTCTAGTTTGACTATTGCCTTTGCTTCCTCAGTCCCGGATAAGAGAAACTCAAGAAAAGAATAAGCTTCCTCTTCTTCCTTTACCTCATCTTTTGTACTGCACACTAATACTTAAATTATATAAGATCTCTCTTATCACTCTCAACACAGTCCCTGCTAAGTGAAGTGAGCTCAGAGATAGGAGTTTTAAGCTCTCAATGAGTTTCGATATTTGGATTAAGTTGCAACCTTAACCACAGCATCTTTCTCCTAGCCGTTGCAAACCAGGAGTGCACCCAGCAATGCTGTGCCCTGCAGTATTGATATTACCATCTCTACTTCTCTCTCATCATTCATGGTTTCATCACGGATTCGGTACAGGCAATGTGCAGAAAGAACTTGAAGCACATATCGCAATATGCCACAGGATACTGTCAGAGGTGGGAAGCGTAAGACTTGGCACAGGGAGTTGTTTAACCCTATCATAACCTAAGAGTTCAGAAACGACATTGCACACCTCTGCTCAGGAATATTAAGTATGAAATTTTACCCTTCTAAAAAGTCATGATAATTAGTAATCAGCCACACACTGCTACCACTGGGGTTCTTGTTTGGTATCCGAGCAAATCAAAGGCAAACCAGCTTCTTAACTTGTATTTAGCAACCTGGGAATGAAGGGGTTAAATGCTGTGCAAATTCCTTCAACATCAGTTCAACAGGGGACCAATGTAATCCAAGTAATATCGCTAGGCCAGGGCATGAATTGCAGTAAATCAGTGTGTATGCCAATTGACTTCAAATAAGTTTCTATTCCATTGCACTTACTACCCTGATATACTTTGTTTTCTTCATGAGCCTAGAGCACATATTTCTTGCCGTTTACTATTCTGGAAAATGAGCTTTTTGAATGACCCCCTCAGAGCATTTGAAATGCACTTTATTTTAAAGGCAGCAGCATTTGAGCATCCTTGAAACTGCATGCTTTTTTTCATGATAAAAACAAAATGTCAATACTGTCACCTTTGAGAGTCAGGGAAAATAGGTCTTTCATTCTGCCACGTCAAGTACAGCAGTAATTCACTTAAAGTTATACTTGCCATGCTCCTATTTTGCAAGGAAGGATGCAAGAAAAATCAGATTTATGAACAACAGAGACAGACTGGTCATGCTACATTATTACCAGAAAATAGTAAAAACATTGCAGGCCTTTCAAACAACACTGAAAGATTTTAAGATCTCTCTGGCCTTTCATATCTTTTGTGAATCTAACCGATGTGATAAAGACTTCATGCTTAAACCCTGATTTTTAATCATCAACTCTGATTTTCAATAGTCAACAGTGACATTTCAGAATCCTGCATGAGGTGACTGAGAGTTGAGTAACTTTGTCTCTGTTGTTGACAGGTTAAAAATATGCAAATATTTGGAACAAAAGAGGTTTGAATATCACACAAAAAAAATTTTTTTCAAATATTACTAAAGTGTATTGCCTGCCAAGTATAAGGCAATATAATATATTACACGCTGAGCCCAGATTGGTAATCCTTTCCAGAACATATCTGCGGTTATTTAATATCTCTGCTACATATAGCCTTCCCTGCCCTTCAGAAAAGGATGGTATCAGCAAAAGGACATAGATAGGAGAACATTTTCGTCTTTTTTAACTAGACATTTATTTGGGGGAAAAAATTGTGATCATTGAAACAGCAGTGAAAGCAGGTTCTCTGTGTCCCTACTTATATTCTTTTCTTATGCTGTTCAGCTTGGACTTAGAGATCAGGTACACTATTTATTCTTCAAACAGTGCCAGAACTACAGAAGTAGGTTAGCAGACTGATGCATATGTGTTAAGAAAAGGAAAAAAATCAAAGAAGATTCCTTTTACTCAACACAGGCCAGGCAGACAACAGTCTGACAACATATGCATTGGTTTGCTAGTGCAAACTTTTGAAATGATAACTTTTAAAATTTCATTCATTTCTTTTAGCCGGTTTGGTTTATGTTCCTCTAACCTGCATTTTTGCTTACTATATATGAGCCTACTCACTAGACACCAGGTTTTAATTTCTCCCCAAATTAAAGCAATGAGCCCAAAGAGTGATATTTTTGGAGTCGCACATACTCCATACTCACATTGCTCCACCCAAACCTGCTTCAATATGCTAGCCTGGGAGTATCCATACGCTATGTATTCTTTTAAAAAAACCTTCAGATTGCATCTTAAGCAGATTTTGTCTCTTTCCTTTGTTCTCACAAACAAATGCCCTCCTGATCAGTCCACGCCAATTCCTTGGGAAGAACAGCCGTGGTAAGAATCCCCCTTTTCTCCCCAACCTGACCCTATTGCTGACTGCATTACTGCACAGTTCATCCTCATTAATGTGAATAGGTGACTTACCCATTAGAAATTGCACTGTTTGCCTCCCTCCTCTATTTACTGTTCAAGACAAGCTAGCAAGAAAAGCTATGAATGATGAGGTTTAATTAAGCTGTAACTCCATTAACTGAGATCCTCCAGGAATTACCCAGCCATCATTCACCCACAGCAGGTCATCCTGCTGCATTTTCCATCTAGTGAAAGGAGCTTCCATTGATCCCTAACAAATCAGTTTGAGGTTTGCATGAGAAGCCTGCGGCCAGAGCAGGTGTCTACCTTCTTTCTATGTCTTTTAGGGGTGGGATTCATCTTGCCTAACTTTGGGGTTTTACAGAGCAGAGAATGTAATGACAATCTTAGCTGGACATATTGTCTCATACTTTGCTTAGATGACTCAAATCTGTTCTCAGCATACCTATTTTTCTCCTGACAAGAAATTAATGTGAACAATTATTTCAGGTATAGCTATAGACTGTCTGAAAGAGTCTGAAAGGACAAATCCTACTTTTAGAGACTCAAGTTACTATTTATAAATTATCTACACCCCTAACAGATGATGCTCAGCCTGAAGACTTGCCACAAGATGACTGTCCTGCATGCATCTATCCAGCAAAACATTCCTGAATTTGGAGAGTCAACAACTGCCTAATACTAATCAGAAACAAATTTATTCAACAGATGTAGACATGCCCCTCATTTTCCGTAACTTCAGAATCCAGTCTCTGGGGGTTTTAGATCATTTTCAAAATTCTTTTGAAAAAAAGAACAAGATAATTCACAGTCTACCCATCCGATTGTCATCTTGACCCAAAAGAAGCCTGACAGCTTCTTTTTGCCTTAGCTTTTGTTCCAGAATTTCAGATCAGTTTAGAAGCCTTTCCCTGAAATACAGTAATCATCATCTTACACTAAATCTTTCTCTGTCCTGACACTGAACTTTAAACCTACTGCTTTCAGTCTTTCTTGTTAAAGCCAACAGTCAATGACCCATTATTTTTAAGTTCCTCTTTCAAGCAAAGCCAGAAAAATGTCTGTCTCAATTCCAGAAAAGTGAGACCCAAACAACTGTATAAGCAGGAATCCTTGTTATTCTAACTCACCTTTTATCCCAACCATTGACAACTCAGTATTTTGCAAAGCAACTGCCTGGGTTGACCTCCGCTATGTAAAAGTATTTCCTGAAAAAATTGCCCAAATCTTATTACTGTGGATTCTGCACTTGCAGTTAGCAATAAACTATGAGTTTGCATTGCTTAATGAATAACACGTGGTTGCTGATGTGTTATCTATTATTATGGTTTCATGGTGGTGACTGGAATAAAGATAATCAAATGGAAATCCTCTTTCGAAAGATCATCTAAGCAAACAGGCAGGTTGGATTTTCCTGATCTTTACAAGCCTTGTTTGTGCTTTGTCTGGAATCAGTAGAAGTTTTGTGACAAAGTCCCTGAGAATCAGCAAAGTTTCAAATGAAACCAGGCTAATTTTTTTTTTTTTTTTAATCTTCTCATAAACATAAAACAAGTGAGCATTATGGGAGTGGCACAGGTTAACCTGGTGGCATAGGATAGCTTGCAGTTTAGCACCCTCTAACGTGGCCAGGGTGTAAATAGGAGCCAATGTTTTCTGGAGGAAATAAAATGAACCTGTCTGTCTTGCGCTTGGAGTCATCCTCAGAGACCTGAATTGAACCATCATTTGGAAAACAATGTCAGCCACACCAGCAACAACTGTAAAAAGGCTGATTTCATTATTGATATAATTTGGATGAGGCAACTGGGACTCACCCCAGCCTTTAAGAAAGGCTTTGTGGTACAAAGACAAAGTCTGTGGCTGAGACTTGTAAACTAGAGCATTAAGTAAATCATCTTTCTATTATTAGTTTCATTCTTCTTTTTTTTTTCTACTGCTTTAAGATGCACATACAAAGAACATTCTCTAAATTTTTGCTATACACATTCAGGCCACAACCAATTTTGAAAGCCTGATAAAAAGACCTTATCTCCTCAAGACACAGATAGACAGTCCTGTCAATAAGAGATGATTCATGAATGCCATTTGTCTTATACTGTTCCTCTGAGAAACTTGGAAGGGCAAGAAGGTGTATCTTAAAGAGATTTATCAAGGTGATAATGGTAGAGGAGAGAAATCTTTTTTTTTCAAAGTTCTAATGGAAATCTAACATTATTTTCTCCACCAGTTCAGAATTTAAAGAGGATTTTCAAGGGATAACATGTGGGTTCGTCCATCTATTGCAGCATATACGAAGCTCAGGGGACCATTTAGCAGTATTACAGTCTCAGTGGCACCAGAATATGACCAAAGGTCTAAAATAAACCTAAATCCACTAGGTAGAAAGACCACTGAGCTTCCAGGGGTTCCCTTGAGGCTGATCATCCACAGCACCTCATGACAATGTGAATGATGCTCCTCCTGAAGCTTTCCTGTACATCTTTTTCTCATAAAGATGCTGAGTTGATAACTGGACACAGATTTATATATTTTGATTCACATTTCTGACTAGGGTGAATTTTTCAAAATGTTCTTTTCATGCTTATTTTGAAAGAGGCTAACTATAGTCAAAGAGTCTAAAGCTTCCTCTGTTAACAAGCTTCCGTGGAAAGCTTTTGAAGGTAGAACTGAAGGTCCTACTCAGGTTCACAGAGAGGAAATAAGCCACCTTTTAAAACTGGTTTTCTTTCAGGAAGAGAGAGTATTTTTACCTAAACCAAACCTGAGTAATTTGTACAGAGAGAGGTCAGTATGGCCACTTTGTCCTTTCACTTTTCTTTCAGCATTCAGAAAGTGAGCTTGCTATCTTCTTCTCCAGCCTTCTGCTTTAACTATGAGAAGAGTTAGAATCTTTTGCCCCTACTTACTTTGAATACAGAATTAAACAAGAAAGATTTCACAGTTATGTTCAAGTTAATTTTTCAAATCATTTCATTTAGGCTGCAGAGAGAAATAACAAAGAAGAAATTTTTCCTTATAAAATGCAGAAATTATAAGATTGTTTCAGTATGTCAGAACCAAAGAGAAATGAGATTCAAAGGGAAATTTTTTTGCAGCATTGGCAAAATCCTTGTTGCATCAAATTTGAGTCTGTTACTGTAAAGGTACCTGCAAAGCCAGTTCCTGTCTCTAAGCAGAAGTCCCGAGTAAACATGCGACCTCCCTAACAGCTTGCCTGTGTACTTCATCTTGTTATGCAGCAAGGGGAATCCAAAACATCACTACTACAACCTCACTACTTCCTGAAGCCAAAATACCTTCAGTACCTGCTGTTTTGGCTATAGAATCAGCCCTTCAACTATAGTAAGTAAAATGGAGAGTCGACACCAGTAGACTCACTGCCCCCTTTGAAGATGTCTAGGAAGACAAGGAGGTGGATTATAGGTACATCTAAAGCTCAGGTCTGCTCTTCCCTATTTATCTGTAGATAAACACAGGGATGCAGTTTCCAGATATGACAACTTGCTGATTTTTTTTTTTTTTTTGCTTTAAATTGGTTTGCTAAAATGACCAGAAAGCAAATCCAACACAGGAGTATTTTTGGGAGATTGAAGGGAAAGATACAGCTGCAGCCCCTTGGAAGCCTAATGGGAAAATAAATTTCATATGAAATGAGGAGTGGATAATTATGTGTTGCCTAAGAAAAAGAAAACTGTTCCCTCCTAGAGCTTATTTTGTTTTGAACTTAAGTGCTGCTAGTGAATTTCTGTCTATGCAAAGTGATTGGAACAGAGCAGAGCAGTCAGGAGAAGCTACACAAGAAGTCTGCATACAGGAGCAAGCAAATGCTCCAGATGAATTAGGCTTTGTCGTATTGAAACGTGGGTATTTTGGAGAAGGTGAAGTAGCTATCTAATAAAAGAGAAAGCAGCATGCCTGTTTAAAGAGGGATTTAATGTGTTACATGTGAGTCAATGGATTTCTGTTCCTTAAGAGAAAAAAATCAAGTGCTTTAAAGGAAAAAATACAGCCTGTGGTTTCCCAATCAACTTTCAAAAGATAAAACCATCAATCATAGAAGGGCACAATGGTTCCTATAAACCAACAGCAGTATCTACACGGGGAGACGAGGCAAAACTGCAGGAGGTTTCTTAATGATTTGAAACTAAAGAGAAAAAAACCCAACCAAACAGCAAAACAAAATATCCCTTTTAAAATATCCCTTTGAAAACATGCAGAGATTGGAAGGAATATGAAATTCAGATTCCTCTTAAACTGTGATTATGGTGACAAGAGGATTTTTTTCTAGGACGTGCTATCCTGCAGTCTGCTCTGGATGCAGTCAGAAGCGTACAAGTTAGGCAGAGTTATAGTGAGGACAGAAACAAGCTGGATCCAGGTATGAAAACCCTGAGGTAGCATATAAAACTGCATATAAATAGTTCAGCACCAGCCTGGATGTAAAGCAAAGGAATTTCTTGGCTGAACAAAAAAATAAGGCAAGACACATAAAGACAAGAGAGACCAGTCACAGTAACTATGCAATAAGTGAAAGAAATTTTTTACAACGATTGCTGTGTTCATTTTAGGTCACTCTTTCTGAATTCACAGTATCAAAGACTGATTGAAGTTGGAAGGGACCTCGGAAGGTCAGATAGTCCAACCTCCTACTCAAGCAGGACCACCTAGAGCCAGTTACCCAGGACAATGTCCTGACAGCTTTTCAATATCTCCAAGGATGGAGGCTCCACAAACTCTCTGGGCAACGTGTGCCAGTGTTCAGTCACCCTCGTGGTAAAAAAGCATTTCCTATTGCATTACCAGCCACTTGTGGATGAAGGTTTAGCATTGGATATCTTTAATTCCAAAGTGTGAAATATTATTTTCAGTCAACTCAACGAACATTTTTCTTCCAGAATTTAGTCTTCAAACCTGCAAATCTCAGCAACATGTACCACACCTATCTTTAACAGTGGGCAGTTGGACCTGCTGATTTTAATTCTCTTTTAACCTTAGCTGAGCTGCGGTTCTTTAAAATGCTGCCACAGCCGCTTAATTTCCCTCCCCAACAATACCAGTTGGTGTTGGTTTTGTGGCTGGGGGTTTTGTTGTTGTTGGGTTTTTGTTTTGTTTTGGTTTTTTTTAGGAGTTATTGTTTGGGTTTTTATTGTTATTTAGTTCTTTCTTCTTTTTTGTGTTGTGGAAGGTAACAGCCACTTCACAGTGATCCAGCATTCATGGAAACCAGCCCTGGTGACATCCTGACTGTGTCACAGCAGGCAGAACATTGGCAGTGGCTGTGTCACTGTGAGGCTGGTGACACAGGTGGTCCAAGGCAAATATAAAAAAGGATGCTAGGACTGCTAATGCCACAAGAGAAGCTTGCTCTCTGCTTTAGCAAAATAAGCTTTCTTATAAGACAGAAAAATGCAGCACACTGTGAAGTTGCGTGTGAGGGCTTGTGCTTTTATGCATAAGGAACATACTCCACGGCAGCCAGTTAACCTACATTTACAGCTGAAGAGTTAAAGCTGACCCACAGGGACTTGCATCTAACCTACCAACACAGAACCAGTGCTTGTCAAATGGACGGTGCCTTTTAGGATTATCAACTGAGCAGGAGCAGCTGCATGGGGAGAGGTTATTTTTCCTGCTGCCATACATAAGAAGCAAACAAGATCAATACTTAATTACCAAGGATTAGCTATAATTGATGATACCCATTATGTAAGACGAAATTAGACAAGCCCATAACAGTTTCTAGTGCAATACCTGCTCCTTAGTGACCAAAAAAAGGGTTTTTTTCCACCCCCAATCTCATCTAAGCAATACCTGCCCCACTGCTCTCCTGGCTCCCAGCAAATGGATTAACTGCTCCAAGATACAGTTACTGTTCAGAACTAAAAGATTTTTGCTCTGTTTACAATTTTAAGGCAAGTTTATTTTCATAAATTCTAGACTTGTCTGTTTAGAGGTTTGACATTTTATTGACAGCCATACAAGTTAGGTTATGCAGATGGAACAGACGCTGCCATTTTTAGGTATAATTAGCATTTCATTTCCTTTCAGACAATTTCCCCATCATGTTGAGCACCACCAGGGCAATGGGAATGTTCAAAAGAACACTCCACTGCAGCTTTATGTTATTTTTTTAAAAAAGGACCACAGCAATTTCTGAACTAAGGTTTTGGGGTTTTTTTAAGGTTGTATTTTTCTGTACAGTGATGTTTTACCTAGTTAATACCAGGTAGCATATCTAAAGCTTTAGGAAGGGTTGAATTAAGTATCTTTTTTTAGTGTTATTTAATTTCTCTCACAGACTTAAAAAGTTACCTTGTTAAAACTTTTCTTGCAGAACGGAAGTTTTTAGTGAATAACATCATAGAAAGGAGAGCAGGAATCTCCCTGGGTTTTGCACAAATGACTGGGGATGATTTCTCATCGTTCCCGATTCCTTGCTGTATACATGCAGCAGCCCCAGTCACAGTCCTGATGAGCTTCTGAGGAGCACAAAAGGGGACATGAATCTCCTGTTAGACCCGTGCCAGGCTCCATTGGTATTTGGGTGAGCTGCTGAAGAAAGGGATGAGGGACAGCGGTCCATCAGGTCACAAATCCAACCTCAAGTGTCCAGATATCTCACACCTTCAGTGGACTATTGCAGGCAATTTTTAGCCACACCTCCTTGCTTTGAGGAACTTTCCAAGGGAAGCTGTGTTAAAACTGGTGCATGTCCATAAGAAGTTTTGGATTTAGTCAGAGGTTTTCTCACTGCTTCCCCATTGACCCCTCCTCTGGGGGCTGAGATCCTCCAGACTCTGGCTGGAGACCATACAGAAGACAACACCTTCATGTCACAATGCTACATGATCATAACAGTGCTTTCTTAGTTACTTGGAGGCTGAGGACATTAAAAAAATTAAAAAAAAATAATAATCAAACAACCTGATTCCTGCTGAATCCTAGCCCAAAATTCATGATCCTCCAGACTTCTCAACATGGCAAGAGAGACCAACATCTGACAGTAATTTACAAAACTTCTCCCTGACAGGATTTAACTACAGTTTGCCACCGACGTCAGCCTCTGCTTTAATAGACCCAATGTGTCATTTATGCTATTCTTGCCTCCCACCCATTTTCTGCAAAACATAAGGAATTTTCATTCCGCTGTTCACTTCAGTGACAGCAGGAGAATGCCCCAAACAGAGTGTCTGGCGTGTGTCAGTCTAGTCATAGAGATAAATATACCAAGAAAAGCAGCCTGTAGACTTAGAGTCTGTAATAGTAGCATTTAACGCTTGCCAGAGATACATCGCCATGCAGTGGAACTATAGGATTCTCACACTGTCACAGTAACAGAAATAAGTTACAATGAAAAAAAACCAGTGGTGTTTCCCATGCCAAAGCAAAGTTTCTAGAAAGTCATTGTGTGACCGTGGCTGTACTTTGCAGAGCACCTCATAGAACAACTACGGGAAAAAAAAACAAAGAAAAAGAACAAAAGTTTATGGCTTCAAATCGTATTATTTTTTCCTTTGAAATGCATTAACCACTTTGCAATTTAGGTTTGTCTGGTCACGCTTTCATTAGAACAGAGCTGAGTGGCAGTCATCCCCTTGCAAACAGAAGCATCCGCATCTGATACAACAGGACACCTTTTAATACGCCGTATGTAGAGGGCGAGATTCCTTGAAACATGTTCTATACTTACTGTCACTCAGCAGGAAGTTTAAAGGGTTTGTTTGCAGAGCAACCAGTTACTTTCTAGTTAAATAGTACTATTTACTGATCATGTGCTATTATTTATGTGTGTCTCAACCTGGCCATCAATGAAAAGAAGTTTCAAAGAGACAATTTAATAATACTTAAAGCGCAAGAGTTCATGCACCCCAACTGTATTACTTTAAGTTGAAAAGTGAACTGTGAAAGTTTCTAGCAGCAGGAGTTTAATTTTCATGGTAATCAGATGTTTACAATAGGATTTTACTTGTGTAAGAAATTATCTGCAGGATTGTGGTTTCTGAGATAGTTACATGCCTGATACCCACATAGTCATCCTTAAACAAAAGTAACAACCTAATTACTTTCATGCTTACTTGTCACCTTGAGATAAATAGCAAAATTCAACTAATCTCTAAGGCAACCTGACTGAGCCAGAAAGAAGCAGGAAAAAAAAAAGACAAGTGGGCAACCATTCATAATTATTGAAAGCATAAAAAAAGATTAATTTTCTGTATAATCAAATACCCACATAAGCATCCATTTCTACTATTGTAGTCCAATAAAAGTAAATTAAACAGTGTTAGAATTGATGGTTTTTCCCTGTGAGACAGATAACAGCCACAAACGAGGCTATGAAATTAATCAAACTAACTGAGTGCAGTTGACACTGTTTACAGAGAGCAGGAAAACCCAGCAGCCACGTGGGAACAGACTATGCAACAGTAATTGAAAAAAACACTAAACTTCACTCCACTTGTGCTAAAAAAAAAAGCTTTCATTTTCTTCTTTAGTTTTTTTCTGAGTCTTAAAAGATTAGGAATGATAATGTAAGCCAGTGGCAGCCAAAGAAAACAGAAAAAAAATCTCTCTCGTGATGGGAAAGTTTCAAACATTGACAAATCTTTGTCAGCTCCATGTACAAAAGCATTTTTAATCCAGGCTGTTTCTTTGGGCTGCACTGCCAGATGAGTCACTGATAGATGGAGGAGTTTGTAGTGCAGCAGACATGAAAACTGTTCCTTATTATAAAGCAATATAGGAAATTGCATACAGGAAAACTATATATAAAGACAAACACACAAAAGAGTTTAATGACATTGTTCCTGCAATCTCCCTTCAGCCTCCCCAGGCACAGACATTCTTTTGCTCCTCCCAGCATCACACAGACACACTGACACAGCCAGCAACAGAAACACACTTTCGGGGCTCTGCTCCCAATCACTGAACCCTGAGAGAAGACTGTCCTTTCTTTCTTTTTTTTTCTTTTTTAAATCTTTTTCTTTAAGTTTTCTGCCTTAATTACTATTCAATCTGTATATGAAAGGAGACAGGAACCTTGAGTTCAAAGGTCCCTGTCCAATACCAGGCTGGATTACAAGGCTTGCACAAAATACGGCACTGCCTTAAGGCATTTACTGAACACTTTGCAAGTCAGTGCTCTCAGATTGGAAGTTAACCATTCTTGAACCAGTTTGTCCAAAAAGGCTTAAACTTGTTAAGATGCATGGCCCAGTCAGCTATTCATTGAGTCCATAAAAAGAAATCATGTCTAAGTTTTAGTCAAGTCAACAACTCTTGAATTAAAGTCAGGCTTCACTTTGGATTTCAGTTCAAGGTCCATCCTTGCAAGAAAGCTGAAGAAGCAGGTGGCAGCAAGGATTTGTGTCTCTAATAAGCACTATCTGCTGCCCAGAGGAGCAGCCAGTGGTTCCTACAGCTCTTGACTAGAGAGCAGAGGACTTGAGAGCCTGATTCCTCTTTGGGATGAGGGCAGTGATGGTGCCCTACAGAGCTGGCACATCTGTCCAAGTCCTTGTATGTGGGAAGAGCGGCACCTGTTTGGGAGCAGGAACCTGAGGACTTTGGCCAAAGAAATGTACTTGGTTAAGCTTGTGGAAAATTAGGGACTTGTGCCTCCAGACTTCGGTAATCTAGGCAATCCTGTTCCAAGTATCTGTCCTCAATATTGGCTCAGTAAAATGTCCTGCAAAGTGCTCAGGAGGAGCAGTTGTCAGTGGAAGAGCCAAGACCTGATAGAAACCCTGGTAAAGAGATGAAAGATGAGAGCTGCTGCTGGCTACTTCTACCAGCCCACTGCTAGGACTCCAGACAGGAAGACAGAAACAGGATTCACTTAGACATCCAGATATTTTAAGATTTTAGAATAAGATAAACACTATCAGTATTTTTGCTCTTATTTTTAGGACTTGGCCTCTGTGCAAAGTTAGTTGACCTAATGTAAAGGGCAGGACTACGTCTTGTTTTATGTTCTCCTGCCATAGTGATGGGAATCAGGGGCAGCAAAGGTACAAGGGATCTCAGGTACTCTCAAGGCATCTCAAATGACCTCAGAGATCTGCTTCAAGGGTATTGCTTGTATTTTGACTAGGTAAGGCTAGGCTGATTAACGTTTTTAGGGAACCTTTAATTTTTAGAAAACACAGCAGCATTTGCTTCCCCCTTCCAAGACCTCTAATACAGAAGGGACTCTGGCAAGACTGTTCTAGTTGTCATACAAAAGCAACAGCTGAAGCT
The DNA here is from genome assembly GCA_013399435.1 of Arenaria interpres. NCBI lineage: Eukaryota > Metazoa > Chordata > Aves > Charadriiformes > Scolopacidae > Arenaria > Arenaria interpres. The sequence continues at coordinate 218,180 of VXAK01003937.1, read as the reverse complement.
GAAATTGGGAGCCGAGCAAAAACATAAATATATTTATGCAATGCCAAAATACATGTTTCTCCTTAAATTGTTAATTCTCTCCCTTGCCATACTGGAAGCTAACCCTGAATCCAATAAAGCAAAACATCTCACAGTAAATTACTTGCAGGTGAAAGAATCCGATCCAAATTTTTTTTCTCCCTAACACAAGTTAATAAATGAAACAGCTACATGAAGCAATAAAGAGAAAATATTTCTAATTTATGCAATGTTACAAAAGCTATGTCCATCAAGTTACTCTGGGGAAATGGACTGTAGTAATTTATTCCCTTTAAATATAGCCAAGTAGGAAATTAAAACTGGCTTAAAATAGAAATTGAAGCCCTCACTATAAAAATATATTGCTGAACGACAGTGTCCAGATCCAAAAAAAACCTGTCCAAGCCCCTGTGAGATAAATGTAAGAATGACTCATCCAAACTATTTCATAAAAGTATATGTTAGAAGAACAGCTCTTTAGGATAAATGTGAGAAAACCACAGCATTATATAGCTGCCACCCTTACATGAGTTTCTGAACGTTGAAGATGTCATATACATCTCTCTTTCTTTAAGAGATTAATATTGCATTAGTACAACATATTACTTGAAGTATTTTTGATACTTGACTAACAGGATGGAGACACACTCCCAGTCACAACCTGACTCTGACAAAGGGAGAAATAGAAGTCAGACCTTGCACATAACCTTCACATTAGCAGAGTTTTCCACAGCTAAATAGAATGAGCTGGTCCTTCTCAAGGGCACCAAAGCTTTCAGCTGCATTTTGAAATGCATGGCATGAGTCCTCAGCAAGAACTGCTTCACTATACAGGTCTGCCTTTGCAGACCTCGCTGCACGCTAAGGTAGACACAGAAACTCTTCCCAACCCCGAGGGAAAGAGCTAATGTGGAAAGGGAAAAAAAAATTTAAAAAAAAAAAGAAGAAAAAGCAGCTGTGACAAAGTTACTGTTTCTTATCAGTTCTCTCACACCATGAGATCCTTGCTGCAAAAGAATGGTGGGATTTTTTTGGGACAGACACACACACGTTGTTTTACATTAAAATAGACAGACATCATAGGAATGGCTTGTAGGCAATAGTGTTATATGTCCTAGGTAGCTGGAATAATTTTGGAAAAAACTCTTGCAGAAGTAAAAGTAGAGAGAGAGAATACCATGGAATTAAAGAAGAGAGAACGAGAGAATGGGAGAATGAAAGAACAAGAAAATAAAAGTTATCCGTATGTTTGCCTTTTATGTACACAAACTAAAGTCAGCTTCCGTAAATTAAAAATAACAGAAATTTAAGATAACTTTTGGGTTATGTTCCTAGAACAGTGACTAGAACTGTACTTTCCTGATCATCAAGCATTTGAACTGGCACACTGGTAGGCAGAAAGTTGAACCAATACTCAGGAATGAGAAAATTAAGCTAGTTAATTGCTGTTTTAATTTCCTAATATAGCATAGGACAACTCTGCAAAAGTACCTGCATTCAGGCCATTGTTAGTAGCAATCTGCAAATCAGTGTCTTTCAGAGGGGTTGGCTTCTGTCTGACTCTACCTTCTGGGAAACTCACCCACCCAACACTGCACGGTTAACACAGCTTTAAAGCATCCACAAACCCTCCCTCCATCATCTGCGTGTCAAATTTTAAAAGACACATCACCATGTCGCTTACCATCCCTCTTCCCTACCTAACTCCTCAAAAATTTGCTAGACCACCTAATTGTTTATTCTCAAATCACCCATTTTTCCCCCCTCATAAGACTTTTTAAAAGTCTTGATCGGCGTCAGCCTATTGGTGTGTGAAGATCAACCCCTATCGCGCTGACAAATATCTTCTTATTACCTTGTTTACTCTCATCTGCCCGTCAGCATCCATCGTATCCAGCTCTCATGTGCTTAGGCTAAAACATTTTTCAGCAGATGTTAACTTTTTCTGTTCAAGAGACCAGTGCATCTGTGAATTTTAGGAGTTCTTCCCCTTCCCAAAAGGGTCAGGCAAGTCCATAGTAGGCCGAATAAATTGACTTTAGTTGCTTTCATTAGAAAAGGGACCAAATAGCTTTGATGCAGCATTTTCTTAATTAAGGACTACTGAAACAAGGTAAGAAAAATGCAAGAAAAATTGCAAAATTATTTATATTAAATAGGGCTGGATTTTATAATCAGAAAGCAAAATGCATCAACTTAGGTTGAAAACAGAAGAGATGAGGTGTGTGAGAACAAGGTCTGGGTTAGCGCTGAAGGGCAAGAATTACACTTGCACAAGGAGATCTCAGCTCAAACCTGTGGGACACTTTGTCAGCCCAGTGCTACACACAACTGGCAAATGCAGGTCATGCATCATCCACAAAGCTACATTTCCATACACATGCATTTTCCCTTGATCCTTTACCTACAGTACGCAATTAACATTTCAAATGAGACAAAGCATTATCATTTTGATAAGGCGGCTAGATAAAATGGATAAAATATGTATTTTAATTCTAGGTTTTCCTCAAGTTATGTTTTTATTCATGACTTGTATTTTTTAATTACTTCTCAATCCCTAGAGTTTACCAGCTGGAAAACTGAAGGTGTATCTTTAAAGGCAAAGAACTGAAATCTGTATATGCTCTACGGTATTATGCTTCACAGCGAAGAAACAGTCAAACAAGAATCCTGATTGAAAAACAAAAGGCAGGCAAATACATATTCCCAAAAGAATAATAATAAGCTGAACCTCCTGTAGAAACAATATTCTAGCATTCCCTTTCAAAAATCCTAGAATTTCCCATCTCTACAGAGCCATAGGATGTTCTTATCACTGTCAGGTACAGGCTGCAGAGCTAAGCCAGTGCATTGCAGTAGTAGGTAGTACACAAAGATGTCAATTCTTTCCACATCCAACACCTCAGAACATCCAGCTGTGAGACTGAGAAGCCCAACACCTTAAAAAGTTCAGAATGCTCTTCACATGAAGGTCCAGCAGAGAAAGACTCCTTCAATACTAAATTACTGAAACTGAGTGCTGAAAACATAGCTTTTTCAGTAGATGAGACTAAAGCACAATCACCCAGGCAACATCTAATGCCTATGTTTAATCCTTTGGCTTCAGGTATACAGCTGTAAATTTCTCATTAGAGTCCAAGATAAGCCCTTAGTAGTTACAGTCAAAAGTAAATACAAAATACTAACCATGGAAATCACTTTAATTTTCCAACTAGTTATTATTTCCATACTTCACTATGAGCTGTTTCAAGTGATGAATAAGATTCTTGCTTCACCTCCTCAGGTCTAGTTAGTAATCTGAATCTCTTCACAAGCTCCACAGACATAATTCATTTCATAAGAAAAGAAATAATAATACAAGCAATAGAACCATTAGGGGAGAAAAGGAACATTATAATTACCATCAACAACATAGATATTCTTCATACGCTGGAGTCCTCTCAATCTCTCTATCTACAGAGAGCTATTTTTCATATTTTGCTTTTGAGAAAATATTGATTACATAAGTGTAATGTTCAGATTTTACATATGTTTGTTTGGATTTTGAATAGATGGAAAGAAGGCGAAGGCAGACAGCCTTGGGGGGGAAATATAGCTTGAGGCCTGATTTTTCAAATATGTCATCAAAAAGATTGTAGTAATGAGGAGAAGTGGGGGCAAAGAGGACAGTGGCTGGCAAAAAATGCTATCCATAAATCCTAACTTGCTCAAAACTTGCCTGGAATTTTAAGAGATCTTTTAATGTGTTTGGTAAAAACAGACTTTTTTCATATGACTTCAACTATCTTAGCAGCAGATAGTTTCACTGAATATTGAAGATTTATCTGCGTGTTCATCAACTGAATCTCATCATAGCATCATGCTCGATTATTCTATCAGTGGTCTTCTATCTGTCTCCCACTTCTACGTCACGTCTGCTACACAGAAGCTTCATAAACAAGCTAATAAGCGTAACAAAAAAGATCATACTATGCCTCCATATTCATGTATGATTTTGATCACACACAGTAGAATTTTTAGCTCCAAAGCTTATGGGGTTTTATAGTCACCACAGATGTTATATTCAGTGCAGATGGAACTCCTTACTCAAAAGCAGAGAGGCCGTGCACACTGTCATAAAACTGAACCCCTGCAAAGTGTTTTTGGAAAAAGGATTCAAAAGCACTTTTTTCTTGCAACTGCTCCCTCACACATCTTTGCCCCCACCCTCTAGAGAAGGCAGATTCACTGCAACAGGGCTGCCTTGACAGCTAGCTGCATGCTCCTGCCACTTGTGTGAAAATTTAGAAAGAAACCAGTTCATATTCAAACAGCTTTTACAGATTGCATCTGGAATTATACCATCCAGGCCAAACAACTGGATTGTTCATTAAAATCATCTGATTGCCATGCACTTATCTTTGTGCTTGCAACAAAAGAGAGAAAAAGAAAGAGGAGCTGCTTTTTTCAATCCTTTGTACTATCATCTCTTTCTATTAGACTCTGCCTATTGGACAGAGATTTTGCCATGATGGGTTTCTTTGACATGCATTTCTATTCTTTTCATCTGAAACGAGAAGGTGGCTAAAAATTAAGCAAATTGTTCATTAAATAGCCACCCCTTCTTTGAGAAAAGGTTATCCTTTCTTTAGATTCTTTGATGCTGCGTTAACGATGCTTTTCCTTCCAGAGGCTTTGTGCATAAAAGGCAAGCTCTTGGAGAAAAAATTGGAAAATAAACCTTCTCTCCCTCATCCTTTCCATGATGGTAATTTAAAAGATAACTGTTTTGAAGATAAAGTTGATTTCTGATAACAAAAGACCCACTGTTTAAAATGGGAGTCTGCTACTGTTAGCAGATGATTGACATGAAAAACAGTCCAGCAGGAGTGGCCAGATTGGCTGATGGGGACTTGCAACAAAGAAAAATAAAGCAGCAATCATAAGTTAAAGTGACTGTACTAAATTATTTCTGGGCTAGAACCGCATTTTCTTTGTTTGTATTTTTGTTTTAACTATTGGTGCATTTAGACACAGCAGGAATGTAGATCATCTCAGATGAAATTATTTCCGAAAAAGAAAAAAAAGAAGAAAAAAATCACCCACCTCCTTTCTTCACCCATCCTCATTCTGTTTGTAGTGCTGACATTCTGAGTTGTGGGAGCGCAAGCTGTTTGGATTGTGTGGCGGTTTTTTTTCTTTTCTTATCTTCTATTACTGCTAATAGAATCAAATTTACTTGTTCTTATGAAAAAAGGGGAAGTTACAGGAACAACAACAAAGGACAACAAGCACAAAGATATGTTTGGGATTACGATTTATTATTTCTTGAACACTGCCTTATTCATTCAGGAATATGTATATAGGAATTTGTTGATCTAAGACTAAGAACAATTTCTAGGCTCATTAGAAATTTTCTGTTCCTCATGCCTAATACAAAGGCCAGCACACACATAAAAACCAATTAAGTTCTCAAAATGGGGTGTTGGTGAAATTGAAATGATGTATTAGATTCATATTGGCTTTTGCCAAGGGATACTTTCATACTCAGCTAATTACTGAAGCCTACACAGAGAAAAATATCCAACAGCTCCAAAATGTCAGCACCTACGACTGCATGGCAGATGTAGAAAAATGATGCACGACTAAGTTCCTTGCCTTAAGAGAATAAAACATGTGCTAGTTGGGGTTTTTTATTATTATTATTATTCTGGAGCATTGTTCACCAACTATGAACATACTGTCCAAAGAAGAGACGAGCGTTACCCATAATCTCCAAATCTCACCAAACATTAAACATGCAGCCAGCAACACAGCACAGTTCTACAGCTACACACTACAGACCTCCAGCAGCACCGAAATACAGTCCTAAAACATATTAGGGATGATCTTTCAATCCTTACCCATATCTGCAGTCATATCAATCTCCACAATACTACAGACATGAAAAAGGGCAGCCAGATAAAGCTCTTCATTATACAGAGGTAAGACATTTGAAAGACAACAACCAAGAACCCCATTACTTAGCATTCTGGTTCCACTACTCAGCTACTCTCATCCTCAAAATGTTTATAACCTACATGCAAAAGCCATTACAATACCTTACTAGCCTAGGGTGGGCAGAGAAGTACAGAGTAAAGGAGACAGAGATGAGAGTAAACTAAAGAAACGAGGCTCGGTCAGGAGGAATGAATACTAATAAGCTGGTAAGGGATTCTGGAAAAATCACTTCAAGAAGAGCTTGGGTGCAGCACAACAGCAGTGTACTCACAATTACACATAAAATAAAAGGCCTGCACTATGCTGCCTGGGGAACTGCTGACCCTTGCACTGACCTTGCACATTCAAGCTGTGTTTGCTTTTTACTAATAAATATGTGTTTGCCTGGCTTCACAACCAATTTCAAAGGAAGGCTTGTCATGGAATATCTTCATTTTAGGAGGTAAAAACTACATTGGATTTTTCTTTCCATTCCATATATAATTAACCAACCAAAAATTCCCTCAAAAATTATTTTTTTGGGGGAAATAAAAAAGGACTGGAGAATGGCATTGTGCAGTGCTCAACCACTGTCCTGTCAACCTATAACTAGCTGTCAGATTGGAGACCTCCAACACCTTGTTGCACTAGCTTAGTGGTGACAAATGTGTAGGATCCATTAGGCTCTCACAGACAGCGTGGGGAAAAGTCTCTCCTTTGTCAATGCAGAACTTTCCAGTCTGCCTCAACAACAGCAGGAGAGCAGCGAGTTGAATCCAATATCAGGGCAAGTTCCTGGAGCATTGCCTTCTTTTTATCAACATCCTCTTTCTTCAGAGCAGATTGTAGCTGGCTGTTGCTCCACATATACTTCTGTTTAAGTCCTGGGGACATCTGGAGAGCACATCTGCTGCAGAAGACACATACAGCTGGGTGTCCACAGTATATCGAAACAAGGGAGCCCCCAGAGGTCTCAAATACATGTTGCAAAGCAAACCAGAAAGCCCAGTACTTATGAAGGTCCATATGCCAGGGCCACAAGGGACAAGAGCAGCAGATGTTTCTCATGCTCCTCTGGGGTCTCCCAGTCCTTCTTTCTCTCTCTCCTTCCTTCCAAACTACTGACACTGCTCGAGTGACAGGGGATCTACAGCTGCATGGTATCCTGAGGTTTTGTGGATTATGGACAGGCCACGTTGATTTAACTTTTTTTCTCCAAAGTCAGTTGGTCATCTTGTTCTGATCATCCTTTCCCCCAGCTGTTTGCTGCCAAGGGTGCTACCAGACCTGGTACTGTGAGGACTATCTAGAAGATTATAGTCATTCCTGAGTCAAGTTGCTAACCCTTAACTTTCTCAAAAGGACAGGATGTGTTTGCAATGGCTGTTGCAAGCTCTGAGCCTAGACACCCCATATGTACATCCTTCTGTCTGGATATTGATGAATTCTAGAAAGGTCTGAGAAACTAAAACTTCGAAGTAAACCTGAAGTATAACTCTGAGACACGTTTGCAGAAATAATCAAAGATAAAACTATTTAATTGATGACATCTTTTTACTTACAAAAAAAAAATAATCATGGGAGCAAAATTCAGTAGAAGAAAGAGACAGATAAATCAATACAGCAGGTGGAACTGACAGGGAGATTATAATCACATCTGTTGCTCTTTTGTGCTGCAGAATTATTTTACAAACCAGAGAAAAACTTCAATGTAGAAATTCAACTCAAATTTTAGTCATCCTAAAATTTGTTCTCAGTTCCAGAAATTATTTAAATTATTTCTGCTGGATTTTTTTAAAATTTTATTTTATTTTTTAACTGAAAACTTTATAAACCATCCTCAGTATGGTTTTAATTTTATAGATATTTCTTATTTCCACCCCACTGGACAAAGATGACATAGCACATGACTGAAAGCTTGTCAGCGAGACAAGGGGTATAGAAGGGATAGAAGTATTAGCCAACAGAAGCAGGAAAGCCTGTTCTTCTTGGAGAATAAAGATCAAAAGGGTATTTGTAAATCCCTTTTTCTGAACTGAAAACACAAGCTTGCTTATTAAGGAAGGAATTTGTAGGAGCAATCTTCTGGAGAAATAATTCTTCCTTTTGAGAAATATCAGAATTCCTTGCATTTGCCTTATAATCCTGAAAAACTCCAGATACCACAACATCTCTCTTCAGCTGACCCAAGTTAGATTTTTTTGGATAATTCACCCCATTCTGGGATCAGTGGCCTTACTCATTTCTGCGGCTCTCCTGAAAGATAGTTTACAGTGTACAACAGAAACTGAAAAGTTCAGCTTTCTCCCAACTTAGTTACTGTTCAACCCCGGTGCACAGTGTGGTGAGCTTATCCGCAGATGTCACTGTACAACTGTTCAACCTGGGAAAGACATGGCGGAGAAAGATGAGCTACTGCAGCTCACAGACCGGGTTATTTATGGTGAGAGAGTCTAGAGGCAGCCTTGATTATGAAGAACTGCATCCAATTGAGTACATTTTCTGCAATTACAATCAATTAAAAAAGAGGTTCCTCTGTCTTAATAAAATGCTTTCCTTATGCTGTCATAGTATAAGCAGTACAACTAAAAAAAGAATATATAAAAACAAAATAAGAGTGAAAATAGAGCATTTTAATTCTTGCAAAATATAAGCAAACTGAGGCATGTTAGGTTGAGATCATGCTCTTCTTGGAGTTTCAGTACAGGAACTGCAGGAAAAGAGAACAACAGGGAAAAAAGATACCCATTTCCTGAAATTTCAGAAGTAACAAAGATAAGGTAGGAGTCTGGCTCGCATCATACATATGTCAGTGTAGAAAAAGAACAACAGTATATTCAGATGTATAACCTGGAATATTCCTTGGCAGACACAAGCATTAAAGAAGTCAGTGTATGAGTCCCAGTCAATTGCAACTTATTGGTTTATCTCTCTCAATTCTTTAAAATTAAAACGAAAAGCGGATGACTGTAGGAATAGAAAACATGACCTACAATGACCATTTGAAGTAATTGGAATGAACTAGCCTGTAGTAGAGGAGACTTGAAGGGAAACATTAGTAATTCTCAATAAAGAAAGAAAATGTTACATCATGACATCCTCCACAGCTATAGTATTTGTGTTGTTTTGACAAATCTTTTTTCCATATCATTACAGTGACTTTTACCAAAATAAGGAACCTAACATCTGTGAAGGAAGGGAGAAAGACACTGATTATCTGTGTCTCATTTTCTCCCAAATTCCTGGATTTAAAAATCAGAATCTGAATATAGCATGATGATGACACATTTATTTAGAAATCATTTTGCTCATCTAACCTTAGGTGGGTAAGGGATAGATTGTATGTATGAAACATCATTCAAAAAGGATGAAAAGATGCAATGGAAGCAAGAATATATCAAAAAGCAAAGGGAATAAGCTGCAGATGCACAGAACTGATTACAAACCCTGTTCTGCTAACAGTACCCAAGAGGGACCTCTTTTGAAGTCTATAAAATCCCACCAGCTTAAGTGCTGTGTTGCATGGGAGTCAGTCCTATCACTCCATACGTCACATCTGCTTTTGTTATCAACCAAATTATCTCCATTTTTAGAGCCTATAGACTTGGAACAGGGAAGCAAGAAAGAGGACTAAGATTCAATGTAGTCAGTGTTAATATGCATCTCATGCACATCTCAGACATTTCTCTTCACCTCCATACAAAGGTCCATTTTAACTACTTTTTTTGCCATTCTAAGGAATCATAGAAAAATACACGATCATTAATCAGCTAAAGATATACCTTCCATCTGAGACTGTAAGACTTACAGCAAGCCTTCTTTGAGCCAATCAATCATATTTTATCACAGTAAAGTACTTCATTTCTACAGAGTTTTAGTATTATTCTATTTCATAGCACTTTTTTTCAACCATTCTTTCGAGGAATAAATCTAACACACACAAAACTTAAATAAAGAAGAGAGCTTACTGCTAGGAAGCTCGTGGGCCGAGTTGTGTTGTTTAAAAATAAGATTTTACAAATCCTGATATGGGCTTGAAAACCAAGAGAAACCATATCACTATCATCGCTACAACTACATAAATACTTACTAGCTTTACACTTTCACTTGTAAAAAACTGAAGCAAAAAAGGAACTCTGAGTGGACCAGCCTTTTTAACCTTAAAAAGGGAAAGTTAGGAAGTTACCTTGAACAAAACTGCCCACGTGTACATGTCCATCAAGCTGTTAAACTGTGGAAGAAAATAACCCCACACTGATATTTTCAAAACATTTACAATGAAAAGTAAGAATGTTATTTCATTGCTACAAAATAAGCAGTATTTCAGTTACACGGTGAGTACTAGCACAAGAAATAGCTGGGATTTATCCACCCTTTTTGCTATTCAAGATGAAGTTCAGCTGCAACAAGGGAGGGTTAATTTCTCTTCAGCCAGCAATCTGCAGGAGGAGTAATCAGGCTGCTCCTCGACTTCCATCAACCTTGGCAATACAGGAAAGCACACGTTTCTTGGGGAAAGGTTACCTGATTTTCTCTGAAGGTTCAAGGAAATCAGGCACACAGAAGACTTCTCTATCTCCAAAAAAAATTTCTCACTAAAAAACCTCTAAGAAACAAAATACCCAAAGCTGAACATCTCTAAAAATAAGAAAGTGATGGTGTCTGCTGTATTACAGCCAGGAACTAATGCTTAAGGGTCTGAACGCCAGCTGACATTAATATGATTTCCTCGATGTTTGTCCTGTCTGCAGCTGCAGAATGATGCCTGCACGAGGATCCCAGGGTTCCTCTCCTTACCTGGCAGCTGTCAGTGTGTGACAGGCATAAAAGTAGCTCACAGGACACTGTTTATCTTATGTCTAGTAAGGAACAGAGCATACACGGGAAGTTCAATCATTTTCCATTTTCAGTAATCATAGAGCCTTTGCCAAAGGACATTGGCTCAGTCGTTTGCACATGAGCACAAATCCACTCATCTGCTCCCTCAAATGCACCGGCACTTCAGCTCTGCAGCTCACTCCGGGTGATCGACGTGGTACAGTCTTTGCTTCCCTCCGGTGTGATGTACAAGAGAAGGGAAAATGCAGGAATGGAGAGGATATTCATTCAGTGGTCCAAGGTGGATCATGTTTTTATAACTGATTAGTATTGCTGTGCCATTGCATTTCTCATTAAAATCCCTTTCTTGCAGCTAGGTACAATTTGCACCATGTTTTCCACTTGTTTAAGCTTCAAGCTGTCGCTCAAAAAATTAATTTTAGCTGGGTTCATCTTTCCATCACAATCTTTTTGTCACAGTGGTTGATTAATTCTGTGTCATTGTTTGCTCTTTTACAAGATTAATTGCAGGATGAGAGAATATATGACATTCTGCTGAGGGAATATATCAAGTTATTGTACTTCCACAATGCTGGAAAGCAACTTTTTTCCCCCATCTAAATTCAGGCAGCAAGCAAGTAATGTAGTGAAATTGGTTTAGTCTGTTACTGGATAAATAACATAAATTGAAGGAAAGAACTTCTTTAGCTGTTTGGTTAAGGTTTGACACCTTAGTGCTCATTCCCTCCAGGTCCAGTTTAGCCTAGCCTTTGAGGTCTGAAATGTATCTCCTGAGCTTTTGAAGGAGACAAGCCATTTTTACAGTCCAGATAAACTGACCGACAGCTGTAAGGAAAGGTCTAGCAGTAAACCAAGTAATTCTTCTGGAATTTTATGCCAACACCAAAACCAGCCAAGAAGGACAGATTTACCAAAACACAACAAACTGTCAGTTTCCACATCAATTATTGTAACACCAGGTACTTTCAGAAGAGATTAGCCTGGGCTCAGTGCAATGAGCACATCCTGGGCTTTTATTCAAGGCTTGCATGTCCCATGTTTCCCTCCCTTGAATTTGGTTTGGTTTTTAGGATTTTTACTCAGAGATGTGAGCCACTGATAAAGCATGGTCACTCATAAGCTTCACATTTCCTGGTAAGAAACACTGTCTCAGAGGTTTTCTCCAGGTGAGGCTTGTCCAGTTCCAGTCAGGGTGAACTAACACCTCTGGTTTTAATGTCTTCAAGATGTAATACATGTATCAGAAGAAAGGACAGGGAGGGGGCTCTGGGACACTCTTTAGTCTGTAATGGTGTAAGATAAACAGTATTTTGTATGCAGTCAGCCTTTCATTGGCTTGCTTTAGTATACATTTATTTCCCCACAGAATTGCTTTGCAAACTGTATGATGCAGTCATACAGTTCTTTTCTATACAAACTTTATTTGTTCAGCTTTTAGTCCATTTATTCTGCTTACCTATTGTTGGAAGAAATGCCATCCACTGGTTTGACAACTGAATTGATATTTCTCTACTGGTTTTTCATTTAAGGTTGAGCATAGGCTTTCTGTTTCTCATTTGCCCCATTGCATAAAGAAAGAAAAGGTTTTCCAGAAATGTTTATGCTCCCCAGATGCATAACATTGCAAAGGCTTGTTCCCTTCTGCATTGAAGGAAAGGAGAATATTCTCTCCAATTTCTACAAGAGCAGGTTTAGGCACTGATTGTATAAATTACTTTCATTAATAAAGCAAAATGAATTGCTTTGCATCATAATAAATTATGGCATCCAACCCAAAATGAAATGCAATAATATTGTCCGTAATCTCTGAGATTTTTACTGTTTGAATGAAATTAATAAATATAGATAGACTGAGAGTGAGTTTTCAGAGTGCGTACCAAAACTGTAAAAAGAAAAATGCTTCTTATGTTACCTTTATATTATTTCTCCCCATTCAATTCTACTTTTTGAATGAACAAAGTGGGTTTTTTAGAGTTATGGTCAGTGCTCATTTGACATCATAACACTGGAATTTCGCTATATTTTTCTTATTCTCTTGAAAAGTTTTTCTACTTGTGCTTCTCTTCCCCTTCTTTTGAACCAATTGAGCTCATTCCATTCAAAGAAATTCCTCTTCAAATTCTACTTTGGCTTCAACTGTGTTAGCATCAATAAACAAAGACCAATACAATACAAATTAACCTGTTTTGAGAATTGCCTGTGTATGTCTCAGAGACGTGTCAAAGTCCTGTTGGCATTTGTAGAGATGGGGCTGGGTGTGCAATTCCAGGAGTACTCGAGTTTTCGTAAGCCATCCCAGTGAGACCAATGGGGACTATCCATGTAGGAAAGGTAATAAGACATGTCACTTAGTTGGTGTAACAGAATAACAAACAGCCCTGAAATGGCACCTACTCCAAACAGTCTTGATCTGCATGAATATATGAATACAACCTGAATGCTAATCTGAATTTTGCAGCTCATTGAAATAGATCATGGGTACTGAAAATCTCTACAAGGAAATAAATACAGATTTACTTATATTAATTTGACTTTTGTCTGACTTTACCCACAGTTTAAAAAAAGAATAATTGCTATTGTATAGGAATGTACTTCAATGACATATGCATTTTTAGTCATTGAAAGCTGTACTGCCCATTTTTTCCTGAAAAAAAGCCCACTCTAGTTTATCCAAGAAAAATATACTACAACGTTGGGAATGTGTACTAATCTATTATAACTGTGGCTGACTATAAACAAAATCCACCTCTCCCCAAAGCAAAGACATAATAAAGCATCAGTCAACCACATTAACCTTCTCATGCAGTAGTAAGAGAAACATACTGGAGTGACTGGATTCAGCTGCTGAAAACCAAAGTTTTTGGTTGCTACTCACTTTGGCCATATTTAAAGACTTCCCATAATGAATTCTGCTTGCAGAGGATTAGGGCGCACAGGGTGAATGCATAAATGACCACCTGAAACTTTCGGCGCCTTCTAGAAAAAAGGGGGGAATAAAATCCTATAAACAGATATTGTAAACACGTTGTCCCTTTAACAGTATACAATTGCTTCTTGATTTATGTATTGGTATTGCTTTAGGAGTAAGGAATGCATGCTCAAGACCAAAACCCAGCAGCTGCCCAGTTTCTTCTGTTTACTGCTTTCAATATTAAAACTTTTCCAATATGTCATGTCGTATCTTGTCAGGCAGATCTGTCTTGTGGAATTCAGCCTGTGGAGGAAAGTAAACCTTATTTGCCTTTTCCAGGTAAGAAAAATATACCCTGTATGGGGAAATTAAGTACTCAATTGAGTGAAATCATTATTGACATTAGAACATCAAGCCTGTGATTTTTGAGAGTCATCCAATGACTTTAGGGACTGACTTTGTAATTTAACATGAACTACGCGGCTAAATCCCATCAGGAAAATCCCATGACTAACTTGGAATATTTCAGTATAAAATTTGAAATTCAATGAATTAGTTTGGGAAAAATCTCTGTCTTCCTTATATCCAGGTAGCAATGGTGAAATCATGTCCTGTGCAGAAGAGGCAAAGGAAATTTATGAGATGCAATGAGTTATGAAGAATAAGCTCTTTCTAAAGCTGTTTTCCCACAGGAATATTCAATACATCCCTCCATCATGATCACTCTAACACCTCGTTGCAATGTTCAAGGTATTTGAGTCATTTCTAGAATTCCTCTTGTCTCAGCTCTTTCAGCCTTCCTGCACCACAGTAATGTACTTGGGGCAGAATTTCCAATTTCTTGTCAGAAGGCAGCATCTGATAATCAAAATGTCATCTGTGTTGTATTCTGCAAGTAAGGAGAGGAATTAATGAGTCATAACATATACATAAAGAAAAATGTGTACTTCATTTAGAAAACCTCACATTTTTCTCCTTCAACGAAAAGCTTTTCTTAAGTATTTACCAAGGCATCACGATTTAAACAGGATTACTCAGATGCCTGAAGCTTGTTGTTTAAATATCGCATTGCATGAGGAAACTAAAGTTAGTGCACGAATTGCTCTCGTATTCACAATATGCAATTTTTCCTAGACTTGTGGCTCTTGGGTATTATATCAAACAATGTTAGAGAGTGTTAATAATTAGGTAGAATTGCATCCAGAAAACCTATCTGGCTATACAAAGTAGTTTTGGATTTTATAGGGATTTTTTCCTCCCTCCAGGCTATAACGTTCATTTAGGAAAAATGTGCAAAAGTGAAATATACATCATGAAATCTGATGTGCAAATTAAAGAAGTCTCAAAACAATTTACATTTTATATACCTCTGAGGAAGTAGGACACTTCTATTAGCTACTGTCAGGTAGCACATAAATAACTGCAGATCCAACTGCCTCAATTTCTGGAACTTGTCAAAGAGCTTAACAGAAAGATTTATGAGCACTTCAAGCTTTAGATTTCAAATCCTTGGTATCTATCAAGCTACAGTCTTAATACTAAACTTCTCATCCCCAAAACTGTCTGTAAATTCAAAATTAAGCTATAAAGAGTTCTTAAAGGCTTTTATTTTGCACCTTAAATTATATTCTCATGTTTTGTTCAATATGCATTATTACTGGGAAGTCCTTTGTGCTTTGAAGTAATCTTACAGCTCACACCACATCAACCTACCTTACTTTTCCCTAATATGTTTTGAATATTTTTTTCAATAGAATGATGCTGACATTTCAATATTGACATATTTAATGTCAGTAATTGGGATGACTAGATTATTTTCCTTCTGAAAAGGCTGTTAGGAGATTTTCATTTCTGTATAGGTTCATTTAAGAGGGGAGGCATCACCTGCTTTGTATTACAGGACTGTGGTCCCACGACAGGGGACGGAGGACGGTGGGGAACATAGTTTGATAGGAGACAGAAAATTTCTGTCCTTGCAGCTAATACTGGAATTACATAAACATGGATATATTAGTCTCCTTTGAAGAAGCCAGTTTTATATATATTTATACATACATACATAAATATACACACACATAGATTTATACACACATATACTATTTATATTCTTGCTGTTACAATGAGCATCTTGCATATACGTAACATAATTTAAGAAAAGGCAAATTTCTAAGTCAGAAAATGCAAATCGGTAACAACCAAACTCTTGCTCTGTATGACCATAAAATTCAAAACCACTAGAGCATATGTATTCAGACATCCCATTATTCAGGAAATTGCTCTTTGCCTTACAGGTTTTTAATCATAGTGCTTTTTTTATTGGAAAATGGCACCAGTGTTTACTTACTAGAAAGGAAAAAATTCTCGAGCTGAGTTATTGCTCAAATAACCTAATTTCTGAGGAAGTCCAGGAAGGAAAGATTTAAGAGGAAACCAAAAGGAGTCTAAGTCTTTTCTGGATAGTTTTTGGATTTTAAAGGTGTTCATTGGTTGGCTCTGCACAAAAGTTCCATTCTTAATTTTGAGGTCAAACCCAACATAATGTTACACACAATTTATGTTAATAAATTACACTAATAATAATTTAATACAAGATTTTCAAACCTCAAAGTTACTATCAATTTTATTTAAGGATAATAAAACACAGAAAAAATACAGTAAAGGTTGTTGACTGGGCCTCTTTCTAAGATGCATCTTACTGAACAAAAAGCCTATGTTTCATTTGTAAATTTTTATTTCAAGGAAATTATATTAGAAAAAAAATTATAAGTTTTCATGGAAACATATAAAAAACTCAGCACCCAACATTCAAGAATAAAGCAAGAATTAAGGTTTCTGGCTAATTCCTAGCAACCACTTTTTGAAATTCTTTACTTTGGTAAATTACACAGTCTTTATAGATGTTTCAAGCCGTTTTTAAGAGTTTTTCTCTTAAAAGAAAAGGCAAGTATATCTTTATAAACTGTGTGAGATGGCATTTGTTAGGAATTTACAGAATACTGGAGAAAAGGCATACCAAAGAACAAACAGAAGTAATTCAGGCAATTGGAACAGAAGTACCTCAAATAACATTTACTAGACAATGAAACTTTCTTGCCATGCTTTCAGAGGTCACACCCTGTCTATTGTAGGATACAAGGGAAATAAGATGATACCCAGTACACCAGAAAACGTTTAAAGTTCTTTCAATAGCAAGTTTGCAGCTTCAGTAGATTTCACTGAAGTACCATGTAGTGACAGATTGCATAGCGCAGCATTTAAACTTTTTTTTTTTTTCCAAAAATCACCCAGATTTCTCTTGAGTTTAAGTTTAAAGTCAACAGAAACTCCTAGCTCACAAAGGGGCTTTTGCAAGTGTCTAGAACAACCTTTGAAATATTGTTAGGACTCAGCATAACATCCTGTCAGAATAATAATTTTTTTAAAAAAAGTTCTGTATTCAGAGGGTGAGATTTCCAACCCGAATTTCAGAGCAAACTTGCTATTGTTTAGCAGCAGTAATTTCACAATGCTTTAGTCCAAATTATATTTGAAGTTCAAAGCTGATAAAGTGAAAACACAAAAAATTACTAAATTATCTTACAGTGATTGGCTTCAGTATACAAGAGCAATGACCATTACCCAGGGCAGAAAAACCTTGGGGATTACACAGTCTATTATACATTTGGTTGGGGAAAAAACAGGAGAATAAGCTTTGTTGTTACCATTTGCAGTAGCAGAACTTGCATAAGCCATTCTTGTAAAAGTAAGAAAACTCTTTTTCCATCCTCACTGTAGTTTTGAACTTAAGTTCTCTGATTCTTTATGCACAGTCTACCAAGGTGGAATGAGCTTTCAAACCAGTAACAGCTGAAAGGGTTAAAAGTAAGAAAAATGCTCGATTTCTCATTTCTAGTATCAGTTCAAGTTCTTATGGTGTCAGTCACATAAAAGAACTCAACTGATGAGTAAAATAATGGCTTCTCTTGGCAATGAATATTTTAGCACTAAATCAATAAACTGCTTTTGGTTGTTCTTCACATGCATTAAACTCCAGCCCAAATGAAATACCCTGTGTTTTTATTTAATTTTTTTTAAATGACCCTTTAAAAAATAAACTAATTATAAATGAAATTGTTCTACCTTTCCTTCTAAACATACCAAAGCATATTTTGAAATATAGTACTGAAGGGTGTTACTTTCAGAAACTGCACATTTGAATTATAACAAGCTGACAAGTCATATGGAACTACTAATTTCTAACAACTTTTGAAGCTGCAAATCCTTTAAAGAAAGTGGGAAAGGAAAGGGGAATATTTTACTCCATCCAAGTTTCAACATGACAGCAACTGGTAGCCCCAAAATGAAAATTCTCAAACCAAGGCTTATAGGATTTTAGCAGTTTTAATTATAGTGAGTGGAACCGACATGAACCTTAACATATACTTGACTTCACATCATCTCCACAAATTATCATATTCTGGCTAATCTAAAAATGTCTGTCACAGTTTGTTGACTCACAACTAATAAATCTTAAAAAATGGGGAACAAAAGGAGAGGGCAAATAGAAAATTAAGAAACAATCACAGAAAAACGATACTTATCAAATATCACAAGACACTTGTCTGGTCAAGTCCTTCCAGAGGACTGCAGAGCTTCCCCTGGGGAATCAAGTGTCTATATGGGAGCATGAACTAGCCATGCTTTCATACCTCATTGGACCAGCAATAGCAATACTTCTTGTGGTTTCCTCCTTTGGAAGAAATTTTACAAACAAACTACAAATTGTGGAAGAAATAAGAGCACTGAACTTCTCTGTCCTGCCCCTGTTATCATAGAATTGTTTTTTCCCTGCAAACACAAACACCTGCAGGTAGCACTAATTAGTAGTCGTGATTTGATTTTCTTGGAAAAATAATAACTCAAATAGCTCTTTATCAAGCCTTTTAAGAACAAGGTTTGTTTTTTTTTTCCCCCAAACCTTTTGCTACCTGTATGTAATTATCCACATACTCAGATCAATTTATTACCCAATGCATAAGCACACTCTCTTTGGTTTTTCTTTCCCTTAGGACCTTTACATTAAGATGACGACTCAGACTGCTCAAATTGCCCAATTGCAAATGCACTTTGATCAAATGATGACTCAAGGAGACTCAAAGATTACTTCTGGAGGGAAAGAGAAGGCAAATTGATCAGTGCTGTCGCTGGTGAGAAACAGCTCCTGAAGGAATAGTTCTAAAATGCATTATCTTTAATGTAATCAAAGGAACATTTCATTTAATTTTAAAATGCCTTGCAATATTTGTTACTGCTATCATTTCAGGGGGTTATGGAGACAAAAGTTAATCACACTGACTAGACAAAACCTAAATTGTTTAATTATGGCTGTCCCACTTTTTAAAATATTTTTCTAACTTGGTGTGTACATAGATTATTTTTTAATTGGTAAGAGCATAGGTGTAAATAATTTTTCAGGGTAGAGGCACTGAGACTGAAGATGTAAGAGGGCTGATGGTCTAGGAAACTAAAGAATAAAAAGATCTTTTTCTTACCGCCACATGATGCATTTTGGATTGTAATGGGAAGAGACTAAGCATGCCTCTGGCATGGCTTTTCCAGAAGGCATGAAGTAGATCATAACCCACCCATGGATTACCCAGGCAGCTTGAGTGAAAATTTGGTATATTGCCTAGACACTGCCCCCAGAGCCAGTGATTAGGAGGAGTCTGCAGCCTTCTGCTTATTTTCCTATTTTGGCTTTGCACTTCTACGGCAAGGGGATGTAGCTGCAGCAGAGATGGAGGGGGAGAGGGTCTCCAGAGGTAAACCCCTTCCCTCACCAAGCAGCAAGAGGTGCTGCTAACAGAGGGAGCTGAAAGCCCTTAAATCCAGGCAATCCACACCTGGACCTCACCCAGGCGGGATGGCAGATGTAGGCGGCAGAGCTGATGCCCTGCACACACCAGAGAAAGCCCCACATCCACATGGGATGTGAGCCACATGCACGAGCTAAAGCTTGGTTTTAGCAGGCTTGTATGGGGCCAGCTTTGAATTCTTGGGCTGAACCAAGAGACGAGTGCATTTCCTCTATTCTTAGGTATATCCATAGGCTCTAGAAAGCAAGCTAGCATCCAAGCTGTCTCTTTCTTGTGACTTTTATTTCTGTGGCAATGATTCATTATCCTTGTGCTTAATCCACTCAGAGATGATGACGGCATTTACTTGTTAAAGAAAAAGAAAAGTTTATGATCCAAGGGAAAATGGATAGTTGGATTTAAATAGAAGAAAAGAGAAGAAAAAAAGTGGAAAGGAAGTCTTGGAAAGTGAAGTTCCTGAAGTGAAAGACATTGGGTAAGATTAATGTTATTCTTAGGGATCTTCCAATCACTACTCCTTATGTAACAACTCACAGGCATAAAATGAACATTAAACCTCTAAAACGGGGAGAGATGGAGTCTGAAGAGATTTTGGACATTATGGATATCCTGGGACATTAAACATAAATCAGGAACCAACCACATCCCTATAATAGCTGGAGAAAAGATCAGAATAATTACCACTGAAAACCAGAATTGCCCCACAGAAAAGATGTGCGGAATGCCAGAGAGGCCAGACTAGTAAAACCAGGCCAATTGTCTGTAAACCAAGTGAGAACATCTCCTCCTTGTCCTTCCACAAGCTGTGTGTCTCCCCATAAAAAGCATTCGCCTCTGTATTCCCTGTTTCAGCTCCAGAACATGATGTCTCTTGTCCTGGTATAAAACCAGAATAAGCACATGGAGCATTGCAGGAAGGTTCCATATTTATAACTGTTAAGTAAAAAAATTTATATCAGTGTGATTTCCCACGCCCCAGATTTTTCAGATGTGCTCTTTTGTTCAAGAAACGATATTGTTAATAATTTGCTTACAGTTCTCTCCTTCCGAGTTCTACAGCAAGAAAGTTTTTTTAGAGCCAGACCTTACTCTTTTCTGATTTGTGTTCTGTGAAATCTGCCTCCCTCCCCAGGAACCAGAGTTAACAATAAGTGAATTTTAGTAAAAAAGATCCCAGTTAAATAAAGCACCTATTCACTAGAAGAATGATATCAAACCATCAGCAAGGCTCAGGATTTAGGTGACATATAAATATTTTCTGGTGTTCGTATCTTTGTTGTCTTACAATAATTCTGTGTTTGAAGGTTTTCTCTTCAGTAGTATGGGCAAAGAAATAGTTAATTTTTCCAAATAGTGAACCCTTGTTCCAGCCCTGCTCACCTTCACACCGGTCGTCTTCTCACTCAAGCAGAAAAGTGAAAATGGAAGTAGCACTTCAACTCAAGAAAAAAATAAAAAAAAAAGTGCTCTGAACATGGCAATTTGAACAAAAGCATTTCTGTGCATTCTCACTCTTTGTTGCAGAAACAAGAAAGCAGACACATTTGGTCTGGTTTTTATTCGCAGCTACAGCTGCGGGTGCAGCTGTGAGCAAGAGCTGCTCTCAGAGAAAGTACTCGCACGGGACAAAGAGCAGAAAAGGTACCATTTTAGGATAAATCACAAAATAAAACTGAAAATAAATAAAGTACACTAAAATTCACATGAAAATATGTCAGGTGAAAACACAGTTTCTAAGGGTGAGTAAATAACATTGCAATGTTGAGTTCCCACCTCCTCTTTGCTCATATTTTGCACTTGCAAAAAAAATCATATTACATTCATATTTTCATGGGAAGGCAGGGAAAGGTTATGGAGAATACTCATGGCTACAGCACTTGGTCCGTGAAAACACCATTTAATGAGTTGTAACTCCATTGCTGAAACTACAGGATTAGAACCTGGCATATGTGCAGTTATAGTGCCCCAGTTACAGTAGGCTATTAAGAAATATTTAATTCACTCCCAAAGTCTGTTACAATTTATTTTTTTCCTGATTCACCTATATGTTACTCAAAATTTTTCTCAGGAAGCTAAGTTTTAATTGATCTCTTCTGTCAAACAGCACTAACCAGGTTCAGCCTCAACCGATTCTTGGGGTCACTGACGTGGAAAATGCTTAGAACTGCTTTAATATTCTAAAATTTGATTATAGGTTTGTAACTAGTCATGCCACTTACTTGACTTGCAATGCAATTCCCTTCCACTACACACACAATTTACATAATGAAAAAGGGATAACATTTCCTATATCAAATAGCTGCATAGCACCATGAGAAAATGGTTTGCAGAAAAAAATGAGGGCATGCTTAGACTAATTTCCCTTCAAGACTTCATTAAATTCAACAAGAGCAGCTGCATTTACAAACAAACTGTCACTTGACCAGGACAGTTACTCCAGATCAGACTATATCCTTACAACTCAGCATCATGTTCCTTTTGAGCATAAACTGATTTTAGGCCCCCCTCTTCCTCATATGGGTGGAAAACAAGAAAAAAGAACATATAAAACCAACCTCTTTTATATTTTAAGGGCATTAAAGCACCTTAACTTTTGCCAACACCTTTTTTTAATATCTTGTAATTGATGTTACAGAAAAAAAATGAAAAAATAGCAAGAATTTCATCCACTCTGTAGTTGTCAGGGACAAGTAATAAGCAGCCAGATTCCAGAATTTATTTGCAATAATCCTAGTTTCATGCCACTAAACACCAAAAAAAAAAAAGCTATCTGCATTATATATTTCATGTATTTCCTTCTTGAAGAGAGTACATTCAGAATGTACTTGTTCAAAGCTGCACCTGATAAGTCAGGCTGAAAAGAGCACCAGAGAAAATCAGTTCCGGAGGCTGGCGATATTCAGGTGAGCAGCAACAAGCCAGTTACAGGGAATGGAAACAAGAAATGAGTTGAGGATTTTGAGACAGAGAAAGCATAAGGAGAGGGAAAGAAAAATGTGTCATCAGTGGGAACAGGCAGAATTTCAGCAAAAGTACCCTCATATGTGCTACTAAGAGAAGACTTTGTCAGAGCAAAGCAACAAGACCCCAAGGCTTATAAATTTCTGGCCATAATTCCATCACTAACTCCCTCCACAGCCTGGAGGAAGTCACTCCAGATGAGGTGAGCAGCAGAAATTGAAATGACACCTTGGCAGTGGGCCCATAAAACAGGGCAGGGATTATTTCCCCAACTTCTTGTGGAAAGTTTGCAGTCCACACCACAGCTAGATTCAATGCCTGAGTTCGCTGGCTAAAGCTTAGTGCATCAGACACAGACCCCCTCCCTGCCACCAAGTCACCCAGGGTCTCAGTGCCATTAGGTACTTTTGAAGAATATGATGGATGGTGGCAGTGCAGGAACAGGTGGGAAAGCTCCACATTGGGACTAAAAGCAGAGATAATTTAGGTGTCTTTTTTAGGTGACCTTAGCACTGTGCTGCTAAAGCTCCAGAGAGAAGGTGCAATGGTTAACTTCTACTCAGAAGGACCTAGGGTGAGCTAGAGAACACATAGGAGGAATCTAAGTGGAACTCTTCTCAAATAAAGGTAGGTTATGGTAAAAAGAAAGTATAGAAGATGACAGGACAAAGGGAACAGTGCAGAAATGAGTTTAAGAAAGTCCCAGGCAAGTAAACTATTTCTTCATTACTGAACCATATGCTATTTGTTTTATACTACAGTGTCTTGGACTACTGCTGAGTACCCCTGACCATATTAAGTAGCAGTCTCACTGAAAGTTCAAAAGTTGGCCTCTAGATGTATACAACACACAGAAGAGAAAGTAAAATTTAAAAAAAAAATTAAAAAATTAGAAAGTTTCCTTTCATGTAGGCAAGTACTTTCCCATTTAACGTAACTGATAATCTTCCAATAACACCCATCGAAGAACACTTCTATCACGTACGAATCATTGAGACAAAGGATTGTCTTTGCAACACACTTGACCCCTTTTTGTGTCATCAGTTAAAGTTTAGGGTTAAAAGCAGAACAACTGTTGGGGCTTTTTCCACTTGTTTTACACATTTTCTACCGCAACAGCATCAAGATTTAGGATGCTTAAAGTTTATTCCAGCTTTAATTTTCTTCACAAATTCTTCATCTCCATAGCAAATTAAAGGAGCAGATGCAGCCCTGGGAAGGCTTCCAGACTGATTTTGAAGAAAGTGAGACATCCAATACTTTCTGAGCTGAGCTGGGTTTTCTGATCAATGATAATACCACACATAGGATCAAAGAAAAGCTTGGAGCAAACATCTGATGTGTAGAGTTGTATAAAATGTTTAGGATCCAGATGGTTTCCGTACCTCCCCATGGACTCCTGCTGAAGATAGAAATCGCTGATTCTCATCTGTGATTATCACGCAGATGAACTATATTGCTTTATCCTTTGATGCAGCTGAATGCCTTGCTTTCCTATGTGGGTAACTATTATGTTGAGACTTATTTTCAAAGATTAAGGAAAGCATTTCAAAAAAATAGATTTTTAAATGCTTCATGACTAATATCGTTAAGCTAGTATGTTATGACCCAATGTATTTTCTACAAAGAACCTGGCTTTTATCTCTATTTTATGGGATGCAAATAGCAAGTCCTGATACTTCTTCTCTGCTTCCCTAGGCACTGCAACAAAGGAAAACGTCAGGTATTTTGCTCTTAGCGAAGGTTCAAGCTAACTGTCGCAGAGCATTTCAAACACTAGGTTATTCATCTGTTAGGTTTATTGTACATTAATTCCCACTAATTTTCATGGGGTTAATGAGCATAGAAAATGCAGTTGAGAAAATTCAATTACAAAATTAAGCCGACATGGTACATCTGAGCAAGTAAAGTAAGTTTAATCCTTTATGCGTAAGCAAACAAGAGTTTCAGGCAGGGATGCGGATTAATCTCAGAGGGGCTATGTGAAAGCTGACCAAGATGGTGCACTTTTTCTAAAATGCTTCTGCATAACTGCAATTTTTAGAACAAAGCTCAGTTGAATTTGGTACATCAGGTAGAATGCTGCAAACAGATGCTTAAAATGCTACTAAATGACTGTTTAAGTAAAGCAAACAAGCAAAAAATTTAGGCTAAGAAGCCAAACTCTGTAATTTCTAATACATACAGTAATGTCTTCAGTGGCCAGTTATCCTTTTCTCAATATGCATCTTGCCATTTTTCGGAAAAATGCTTTGCTTGAGAAGATTGCTTTGTTTTTAATCACATGGATAAAGCCTGTGAGGAAATAATATAAGTTGTAATTCATTTGTTTTCTTTTAGCTGCAGATTTTACTCTGGCTGAGAAATTGTCCCAGACAGCTTTCATTTTATGCTTGTAACTTTATATTTCCCCTAGTATGGAGTAAAGAGCCATTTTTGTTGCTCTTATTGAAGTTATTATCCCTGTTTTAAGATCAAAATTACAAATACAAAAAGAATTATTTCATTTATAATAAAAGAAACATAAAAAACATTTTCCTCTGAATTATGTCAGAAATATGTGTTCATTCCCTCAAAAGTGCAGTTAATTATACAGTATAAAGCAATATTACTGAACTACTTAACTAGAGCCTTTAGCAGAGCCCTGAAGGCCAGATCTTGCAGCTCTACCACATAGCTGCTGAACAAGGAGGGGGAAAAAAAAGAGGGAGGAAAAAAAAGAAAAGGAAATGCTGCAGTATCATTAGGAACAAGGAGAAGGGATTACTAGGTTCTTGTGTTGAAAACTTGTATCCAAAAAGTCTAAGTTCTTACCCAGTGAAACGTTTTCAATACTGGCTTTTGGAAGTAGCTATCAATTAATGAAGTCAATGCGCAGAAGTGAGATAGAGCTCTCATACCTATTAAGGAGGACCCTGTTGATCATGGTAGTGAAGGTATATATTCAACGTAAAAAGTAATTTCAATATCATAGAATTTCCTCATTCCACTGTGGAACAAAAGCAAGAGCTTCAGACATTTAAAATCCATGCAAACAAACATTTGTCACAAAGTTTGTATCACAGCTGGACATCAAGGCATTTGGCTGTTTTGGAGTAGAAGAACAGATCAGGATAAGGATGTAGATCCTGAAGTTCCTAGCCTTCCATCTCTCTAGTTTTGACCATCTCCAAAATGATAAATGTCTGATTTTAACGCCCAATTAAATTTCCTCAAAACAGGTATAATTCTACTATATATTTCAGTTTGGGCAATAAAAATTCACAGATGTTTCTAGTTTTATGTGGATAATTTCCTCCTAAACACTTGAAAGTTCACAAATTTGGAAATATTCTGAAACTAGATTTTACCGGGGAAAATGCCGGCAGCTACAGCTAAGCACTGCATGAACTGCCTATAACGCTTATTAGTGATGGCAACCTACTATAGAGAAAGAAATTAATAGACTATGAATCATTCTTATCACAGTTCATATTTCTGCAGTGATTAAAATGATATTCCTCATGGAGGGAGGGAAAGCGTGATACAACATTAAACTAACTGCATGGATGCACACTGTTCAAGTGACAAATCAAGTGGAGTAGGGCATGAGAGAACATTGCACTAACCTATAGGCTGGCTGCTCTGGTCCTCATAAAAGACTTTGAATGCGTGGTTTCTTAGCTAACTGATGCCCTTAATTCAATGACCTAAAGGAAGTCATTGAAAGAAAAGTCTCAGTATTGTTTTGTTTCACTTTATTATTTAGGTAAAGCTCTTTTTCCTAAAACATCTTCATGGAAGCAGTCTCATTGCAAATGCCTTCCCTTGTTAAGACCAGACGGAAAAGTTTGCCACCATTGCTCATTCCGTGCAAGACGAAGAAAATAACCAAGAAATACTGTGGCAACACATTTATTATGTACTGAAACCATTGGAAAACAGCTTTTGTCCCTTCATTTTATGTTTTTCTCCCAATAACTGGGGGGGTTGGGGGAGATAAGGAAGATGATTTTCCTTCAAGTTGTGTTTTCCTGGAGGTTTTTCGTTTTGGTTAGGATTGTTGAGCTTTGAGCCTTAAGATACCAAGTGTTCTCTCAATTAAGCTCTCGCCCACCAGAAATCAGCCTGCAGGAAGAACCTACGGTTCATACTAACCAGTGTCCTTCCCACAAAAGCTTCCCCTCCCCAGACAGCCAGAGCACCTCTTACGCTGTCACCCACACTGTCACCCCCAAATCAGCATCATGCTATCGTCAGGTGGGGAAAAGCAAAATGGCGGAAAACAGTCTTCCTGCTTTGGAAACCATGGTTGGACACTCATAGCATAATTTAACAGTTTAATAGACTTACAGCATTTCCAAAAACAGTCCAGTAACATCCCGTAAAGAACTGAGTCAAAGTCCAGTGACAGGAGCCTGGTTTGCTGTTCATGTTCTGAGCAACAAGATATCTCAGGAGACGCAGAGATTCTCTTCTCACACGATCTCTATGATTCTCTTTGCAGATAATCTCTTCAGCAGAGATTATTTTCCTTCAGAGTAGCAATCTCGCAGGAAAAAAAATATTGTATTTTCCTTTTAACTCTCCTGTACACATTAATTTGCCAAAGACTAAATAAGATCCAATTATTCTTCACGCAGAGTCGCAGCCAGACGGAGGGTCAGAGTAAGTGCTCTCCGGCAGCTACCTGGAGACAGCTCGAGGAAGCCGTGCAGAGGTACTGCCACAGTCAGCAGTTGGTAATATCTTTTGAATCACAATGTGTATTCAGAGCTGCATTTACAGGTCAAAGCTCACCATATGATGTAGTATTCAAATTTCCCATCTACTTATTGCATTTGTAGGCTACACACAGCAAATTTTGAGCTATCGAGACATTCCTTAGTCATTCAGTTGCACAAATCCAGACAGCAAGGAAAAGTTAAAGCTTCAAAGAGGTTTTTGTTTTTCGGTTTGGATTTTTTTTATTATTATTACTTTTAATACAGGCCTCAGTCTGCCTTACAGGTCTCAATGTGAGAAGGCTCAGAATGACAGAATAAGAGGAGCTGCTTTTTCAGGGCAACTGAGTATAACTTCACTTTAAAATGCAGGAGATGGACACCAAAAGAAGCATTGAAAGACATCATATCTTTCTGAAAGGAAGGCGGTTTTGTCTGTAATGGACTGAAACAGCTGCATTTCACAATCCTCAAACTGAAAGCATTTTATAATTTGAACCAATTAAAAAAAAAAAGGAAAAACTAAAGGTCAAAAGATTTCAATACAACTAAAGTAAGACCAAAACAAATGATTCAGCTTGTCTCCAAATTAAATTTCTTGGGGAAGAAGGAAGAAGAACTTTAGCTGAATGCAAGCAAGACAAACAACAGAAATAGAACCTCAAGAAGTTATTTTAGTCAATCAAAACCAAGCAGTTTTTCCATTTTTACTTTCCTCTTGGCCCCACTGTTTTTGTTTGGCATCTCAACTAACACATCTGTTTAGCCCTGGAGGTGAGGGAGTGTGAAGTGGGGATGGATGAGAAGCAGAAGGACACAGCACAGCCAAGAAATCCCATCACGTACTGCAGGAACACAAACAGCCGCCAAGGGGCTACAAAAGCTATCTGCTAATAAATCTCATCAGCTCTAAAGCACTTCCTAAAACATTATCCACTGCCATTGCCACATTGTACTGCAGGACTCGGGATGGTCAAGGGAATGTGAGTATTTATTAGCATAAAATTGCAGTATCTTCATGGATGAAAACATAATGAAGAGCTTTTCATTCACACAGAAGACCAGGAGGTACTTTCAGAAGTGCACTTCACTTCTGAGGTTGTATTCTGAGCCCCAACCAAAGCTTCCTCTCAGTTTCACAGATTTGTTTTTTCTTTTTCCTTTTCTGGGATCAGAGATTTTACAAGATTAGCACTAAGCAGCTATACTTATCTTCATCTTAATGGCATTATGGATGCCCTTCCAAGGCAATTCAAAGTATTTGTTAAGCATTAGTGAACCAGAAATCAAGTCTGCCTCACCCTCCCCTCCCAGGAGGGACGCCGGCTCTGGGGACAGTGTCGCACGCTACCGTCTCCTCTGCTGCGCCGAGGAGCTGCTGCCTTCCCCAGCTCCCAGCCATCTGCTCTCCCACTGCTCCAGCAGCAGTGGAAAATTCCTTTTTGTCTGAAAGGTGAATTGCATGCTAAATCTAGATGACAGGATCAGGAAACATCTTAAAACAAATTAGCAAGACAGCAAAGCAGAGCTAACAAGTTATAAATTGCATTAGCCATCCTGAGTGTCCCTCTGGCCTCGACTCTTGCTCTTTGCTTTTAATCTTACAAAAGAATAGTTACACTATTAGTTTCCTAATGCTTTTTCTGCTCCTGTTAGGAGCAGAATTTTTAGGAGCAGTGGATTTTAAGCAGTGGTGTCTCCCATCAGATTCAATGGCGTGACCCATTTGAACCTCCAGTAGGTCACACAGCATTGAAATTATTTGCAAAGATAAATCCAGATACTGTTACCAACCCTGCATAGCAATTTCTTCCAGGAAAACACACCCACCTGCCAGAAGACAGATATGAAGTACTTTGCAAACCTGGAGGAACAAAAATATAAGCAGACATTATTGGTAGCTCTCTTTCAAACGTGCATGTAACATGCTTTAATTTGCTCAAGTGCCTCCTCCTTTCCTGCCTTCCTCTATTTTGCTCATTTATCTTGCTGGACATAAATATCCTTCCCATTCATTGTGACTACAGGAAAATCCACCACAGATTCAATGATGTATTTAATACAATGTGATGACATGAAGTCGAGAACTTCATTTACAATCACCACTCAACACCAGATCATCAGCACAACAGGAGGACAATGCAACACCTAATAAAATCTTTAATGAAGATTAAGTTATTTTTAAGGTATAAACTTCATCACATGAACCAGAAGCTGGTAAATTGATCTTTTACTACCATCCTGAACACAATATGAAAGATGAGTTTTTGAGACTCTTCACATCCTAGGACCACAGAGGGACTCATGTGATCTGCTCCTCACTGACTTTAACTCAAGCAATACTGCAACAAGAGCATTGTTGAAAAAGATTAAAAGACACTTCTTGTCACTTGAGCTTAACTTGCACTTTGTCAGCAGCTATATAAAGGCATCAAGGACACTTTGTTCATGAAAAAAAGTAATCCCAAACGGCATCTATCAGTGTATTTGAAATATTTTTCTGTTTTTCAGCCTGAAATGCTATTTTCAACTAAACTTTAAAAGGATTTTGTCAGGACTCTTCCCTGATGCTCTCCCAGCCATAAAGTCTGAATTCTTAATAACTCAAAGAGAAGATTCTTGGAAATCTGAAGAACACAAAAACAGTACTACATGGAAGATGTTCTGCATTCACCTCTCATCAATGAGATATCCATTTACTGTGCAAGCAAAATAAAAAACAAGACAATTGTTATTCTGTGTCTTTAATCTGCATGAAGGTATGGTTCAATAAAGCGTAAACCTAGAGTTTCAGTGTTAAATCCCACACAAAACTTCAATAAATTGATTTTCAGTGCCTCCCCCCTCGCCCCACCCATATGCACAATCCAAACATCTTAACGAATTACATCCTAACCCCTCTTAAACAACAGAATGGATTTCAGAGCTGTAAATATCCTGGAAATGGCCATTACAGGAAGAATAAAACAATCATGTGCTCAGAAACAATCTTCTTCCTGACCCGGCTAACTTCAAAATATTGAAATTCCATAGCAAGCATTCCAATATTGTCCTGTGAAATTATTTGTCAGAACTCCTTAATACCAGCAGTGAAATATGGAAATATCCTTAGTCTACAAGAAAAACCTCATGTTAGAGTTAAGCATCCTATAAGTTAAAAATCCCATTTATTTTCATGCTCCCGCTGCTTCAGACGTGATTGTTGTATAAATACTGCATTGAAACAAGCAGTAAGACTTTATCCTCTGATTTTCACTGTAGATCTATTTAATGAAACAATGAAGCGTGACTAATAGTACAAACATTTTCTTGTCAGGAGTTTCATTCTATGACTATGGCTTTCACAGGTTGTGCATGTCCCCACTTGCTCCTGAGTACTTATTTGAACCCCACATCTGCACCTCTCATTCTTTAAAGTCAAACTCTTTTTCTACTCAGTTGTTGCAGTGCTAAGTATTATATTCATTTCAGTAGTCCAACACCTATCAAACCATACATGCAATAGCACCACAGTAGAAAATTTATTTCTAATTTTAGGCTAAAACCTCTCATCGCTGCATCTGTGTAAGAGATATTCATGGTCCATGTCATTGTTTAGGCAAGTCTAACTCCACCACTCCACTCCCAGTTCTTGCTTGGGTGATGCTTTAGATGCCAGGGTCTCACACACAGACTAGAAGTATTTCAGTCCAGTTTGACAAAGATTGAGAAAACAATTAAAAATTCTGCATGGACCAAGCACTATGAAAGAAATAAACAAGCAAAAAAACCTCAGGTTCTTACCCGTCTTCACAGATGCACATGGCAAAGAAGTCAGTTTGTAAGCCCAAATGCTGGAAGGTGGAATAAATTGCATAAAGAGGAAACGCCAGAATACTGAATGAGTAGCTGAAACAGCCAGAGATTTCAGCATCCATGCAGCAGAACAGCTGGTAAATAGAAACAAGGGACATTCCTTAAACTTCCATGCTAAACTGCTGTTGAAAATATCTGCTTCTTGATTTGCAATCCAAATTGTCACGCTCTACACTTACACACAGTGCCTGGGCTAATAAATAAGAGGCACAACTATCTGGATTTTTATTTTAATGATAATTTTTTCCATTGGAAAAACGTGAGCTCACATTGAAAACAAAGCATATTATCAACATATTCCATCCAATGAATTTCTTTGACCTGCTCCTTCCCGCCTGTTCTGCAAGTACATATTTTACAGTTTCTACCCAATGTTCAAGTGCATCTGGGATTATTGAAGTCTTACTCTGATAAAGCCATAAGCGCTGCACAGATAACTAGACTATGATTGTGGTTAAAATACTAACAACTTATAGCACATCTGCTACAGGTGAACCTTATATACATCCTCTATCATTGATCTGAACTTGCGTCCATCTCGATGTGGCTGAAAAGACATCATTGAGTGCCCTTGCATTCAAACAGTGGTCTCATTTGTTCACCCTGTCATGTTTGTTTTCTGAATAGGCTTCTCCATTCTCAACATTAGACAGGCTGAACGATAGCACGTTGCAGCCTCTAAAGCTGCATCTGCCATCTATAAATTATCTTCTGTCAAAAACTTCAATTTAACTCAAGATGCTGATTGCCAGCTTGACAGATAAGGCCAAATTTTAAAAGGTAGATATGGAAGAAAAACTGCAATGTCTTCCTTTGTTGTTACATATGGATTTCAAACAGAGTAAACATTTCAAAGTTTATTTCCTTTGGTATGATAGTTAAAGAGACTTGCAACGCAGTTTTCACTGTTGAGTTCATACTTAGTGCCGAAGGGAAGCGGTAAAGATTTGTTTCCTCTCAAATGCAACTTTCACATGAAGACCAAAACAGCTTTATGGTTGCTCAAACCCAACAACAGCTCTCAAAACTTCATCCCTCCTTTAGCATGTGCCTCACTGCATTGCCTGGGAGCAGTGCTTAAGGATGAAGGCTGCAAGGGAATGAGGTTTTGCATGAGCACAGAGCAAAAAAGACAACTTGTTCTTTCTCCAAAAGGCATCCAGACATTTCTGTTCCCAGTACGGACCTATGCAGACCTCGGGAGTAAATATAATACCAGTAGAAATAGCTTAGAAGTCCTTTGAAATAATTTTAAACACACATTATTTTAGGTTTCATATAAGATGGAAGGTGGAGCAAGTGAGAGGTTACTAAGAGAAATGGTCAAAAAGGAGGAAACAAAAATGAGGAAGCAGCACTCCAGAGCTCTAAATATGGAAAAAACTGACTCTTCAAAGCCAGACCAGAAATGTGACTGGGGAAAAGAACTGTAAAATTGCAAAGGTGAAAAAAGGGAAATAGAGGTAGGAAGGCCAGTTCTTGGAGATACACTGAAGACCTTTCTGATCTTGGAGCGTCCAGATTACCAAGGGCTAGAGGATGAAATAAGCAACCTGACCTTGGAGTGAGAGTTAGACCTTGTCAGAGGTGGAACTTTTGGTCCATGTCACCAGAAAGAGATAGAGAGACACTGCCAGCTCACACTTAAGAATAGATCACTGAAACAGGGTTCATGGGCTGTGACCACCAAGACTCTGTCTTTCTCATCTTCTAAATGCACAATACGACACCGCTCAGCATTGTCCATAAGGAACTTTGTCTATAAGAAACATGTTAGTAGTTCATCTTCCCTATATCCACAATGGTTAATTCAGGTGAGGTTGTTCACTGGGGCAATGAGTTAACCTCCTTATGGTATATTTGTCTTCCTTCTGTGAAAATTGCTTTGGAATGTAATGTTTAAAACAAGGCCTCTCTTTTCAGAAACACACCCACCCACATAGCACATACTGAGTTTGCCAACAATTAACTAGTCAATCTGTCTGTAAAATAATGAAATATGTTTTAATAAAAAAATATATTTAAATGAAAAAATCACAGACTGAACAGCGTGATTTTTTGCCACATACCATACACATTTGTTTGAAGACAACATGACCTACACCATGTAAGGATCAGTTATATGAAAGTTGAGAGAGCATGCTCTTTGTTGTTAAGTCTTAACTACAGTCTCTCTTACATATCTCAGAAAGTAACATTCTTTTCAAAAGTGTTTAGCAAGGCTGAACAGCCTCATGCTTCTCTTGATAGCAACCTGAAACACGGGAGCTTTCAAATGTAACAGACCTGTTGCTTTTTGATTCTGTCCATTCACTTTTGTGTAAATCCTCCAACTTTAAGAACTTAATCATATTAGATTCCATCTCAGTCATCAGCCATCACACACATTGGGCCAAGACACTTCCCTAAATATGTTCTGCACTACAGGTTTTATTTGCAACACAGTTAGAAAGAAAGCAGCTTATGGATCCATATCAAATTTCAAGAGGTATCACCACACAAGATGGTGTTTGCAGAATACATAGTACTGTAAACTTGTAACCATGGCTGTTCTCTTTTGGGTTGTTCTTACATTTACTTTCTTCAACTTCTTTTTTGACATTTGCATTTCTTGAATCTATGCCTAAATGCCCCGTGCCCTTTCCAGTTGCTATAACGAATCACCCTCTCACAAAACTACAGAAGAGAGCCTGCAAGTATTGAAAAAGCTTCAATACTAGACATTTTGAGAATATAGATCTTCTAAAAAAAAAAAAAAGGGCAGAAAAAAAACCAACCCAAACCACAAAACCCAGCCAAAACAACACAAGTGCAGCATGCTTGGAATTCTGTGCTGTAGAGATCCCTGGGATGAAGGACTTGGTCCCTCAAGGTTCTAAGCACTCTGGCTATAAATTAGCATTTCGTAGCCTCAGGGCTCAGCAGAGAACCAGTCACGGAGAGTCAGTCTGACTTATCCCCGAGCACTACACACACACTCATACTGTGTAGACTGGAATTACAAGATCATTATGTGATTCAGCAGTATCAGCTCAATTTATTGTTAAAAAAGCATAAAGCAATGATCATATGTATTTAGCAGTTCTCATATTTTGGGTTGCAAAAAGCCATCCTAATCTTTCTTGCATACAAAGTACATTGTTATACAGCTTGGACACCTCAGAATTGCTTCAATTATAATTAATTTCTCTGTTTACTGCAAATCCTGAATTATTGACAACTGTTTTATTTGAAGAATTTTTTAGTTCTCCAACAGCATATGGGCACAAGCGTGCAAGACAGATTATGCCTGCAACGTTGCCAACCAGAATGTTGCCTGGTACAGCACATTTTATTTTTGAAGACTGAAATGTACTGCTCTAAGAGAAGAACAGACCCAGTTCCAAAATGTAGGATAACATCACATCATAAATTAATGATCTGTAATATCATAACATGAATGCTTCATTTCTCTTCTTTCTTCCCTCACATGATACTTGTTTGGTTAAAAAGAAAAATGCAAGAAGAATAAATGCAAGCTGAGTGGAGAGCTGTGTATTTTAACAAACTGACATGACCTTTCCCATTTAAATTTACATACAAATGTTTCCAAGACTTTTGATTCAATTGAGAAAACGAATTAGCATTTTGGAAGGTAAACACAACCTTTCTGGAAGAGATGACCCCAAAGAAGGAAAAAAACATGGTTGAAATTATATAAGCAAAATTACATTTGGAATGCAATTTTCATTTATATAGTTTACCCTTAGCTGAAAGTCAGGTCTTATGTGTCATGAATACAGGCAGCATAAGCAAGAATACAAAAGACATAAATTCAGTGTACAGCAAAGGTCTCCCTTAAGGTACCCTGAATTCTGACTGAAACCAATTTGCACATTCTATGAGCAAGTAAATATTACACAAATCTGTCCTCAGAGAGAAAAGGTGGAAAAGTAGTGAGACAAAGGGTGTTCAGCCCCATTTTTGTTTATGATTCAGAAAACGTAAATGGTTTTGATAAGTCAGATAGTATTTAGTATTATGTGACACTTTCTGCCTCAACTTCTTGCGTTTCCTTTCAACCCGTATTTATGTTACGTTTAAGCTATTTAAATCATTTAAACCTCAATCAGCGGTAAAAGCTTTCCTGCCATTGTCACAAAAAATTTTATTTGAACATGACACCCTGAGCCAGCAGAGTTGAATGTTCAGGCTGGAATAGTAAACGTTATGTCAAATCAACATAGAGGGAGAATTACCAGTTGGGTCACGATGTACCGTGTGGTCGGATAAAGACCTCAGCAAAGCAAGTGTTACGGAGCTGCACAGCAGTAGCACTAATCCAGGCTTCCTGCTCTAAAGGGTCAACTAGTCAAACAAGTTATCCTGGGTCAGTGGAGCCACAATAAATGTGTGTGCAGCTTCTACCAAACCCACTCAGCGTTCTCATTTACAGCATCCAATTCTTTCCCAATCACCGTCGGAATCACTCATACTGCAAAGCTTTTGCTTTACATGAGTGTCAGCTTCCCAACATCCCCACAAAAACATCCCCCAGTCATAAAGCACTTTCTGGTAGGTCACAGTGCCTGAAAGCATAATATTTTCATTCTCAGGGAAGAAAAAGGTACACTTGGTCTAACATTTATGCAGCTGTTGCAAACCTGATCAATCCCACTGAAGTCAGGGGAAATGCATGACCTCATGCTACCTCCACTGACGTTGAGGTACCCAGGAGATCCTGCACTGAGCACTGCCCAGCTTCTGATTAAGGGCTGAAGTATTCTCCATTGTTTTTTTGAGAAGATACTGTTCCTGTTTAAATCCCACCTTTCTCATGCCAGAAGAGACTGAAAAATTCTCAGCTAGGTTCAAAATACACGGATCTGCTTGAAGTTTCTGCCAGTTCCATGCTACCAACATCGGTGCAAGGTGTGTGGGAAGGAAAAAGCTCTAGTGGAGAAATGAGCAACTTTCATATCGATTTAATGAATCTCACAATATTTATCAAATAGATTGCTCATCGCTTTGCTTTTCCTTGAAAACCCAGATCCTTTTAAATTTCCCCAATCTAGATTGATTTGTGTCCTGATTTCTTTCTCAAGTTCTGAGAAAAAACTCCAGTTTGATGAATTTCAGCTCAAGTTGCAGATTCTCAAGAGCTTTGACTGTCAAGCCCATGAATTCGCAATGCCTTGGTTTCCTCTCTTTTTGATGCCAATAGGAGGCAAAATCCTTAACAGGTTTAAGTAATCATAACTGCTTGATTTCTGAAGAGCACACCCCACTAACGTGCCCATCTCACAGGCAGCGCAGTGAAACTTGATTATCATCTGTGCACATTGCTTTAGGAATGCTAGGTAGAAGCGCCTTTGATCAAAAATGTAGTCAGAGCCTGATTTTCAAAATCTTCAACTCCCACTGAAATCCAAACTCTACCCACTAGATTTAAAGAAAACAGGTTTAGGCCAGCACTGAACACTTTTTAAAATCCAAATCTGAAGTAGAATAACCCCAGGTGGGTACCACTTCCTAATTGAAAAAGAGGCAGGCAAATCAGGTCTGACTAAATTTAGAACTACTGGAATTTACCTAAAACCTTACTTGAACCTTTGAACAGTGTATTTTCAATTAATTCGTCATTTTTCCTTGCCTCCCAAATACTGGGAGTTCTGGTAGCAGCCAGGAGCTGGACTGCCACAAGTGTTGTTTCCATGGCATTTCCAGTCTGACTGGAAGCCAGAAACATTAGAAAGCTCATGAGACAGCCTGTTTTCAAGAGTTCTCAAGCAAATTTTGGCTGATCCAGGATGTTTTGATGACTTCAGAACAGCATCCAAACTGGGGCATGTCTCATAGCTAAGCCCAAACACCGGAGAAGTTTGCCTGCAACAAGATGTGATTTAGGGAAGGCAGGAGTGGGAAAATATTTTCCAAGGCTTATTAAAAACATTTAAATGGACACAGAGAAGAGACTAATAAAGAGTGATTTCCAGAAATATACAATCAACCCATTGTTTTCCAATTCAAGTTTTCAAACTTTACTAAAATCCAGCTCTCCTGCCACACAAAAGCATTCATTTGGGTGAAGTGGTTGAAGATGGGGAACTGCTTGCTGGGTTCTCTACTCTGGACAGGGTACATTCCTATATGTGAGAGAATAGCAATTGTCCTTTTCCCCATTTTATCCAAGGTAAGTGTTAGCTCTAAGCTCCTGACAAGATGCCAATATAATTTGCAGTGGCATAGGCTTTTCCACCCATATACTGGCGAGAGCAAAGCTGAAAATCTACAGTCAGGCTTTGCATCTGTAATTCATATTTTCATTCCTGTGACAGAGCCTTTCCTTCAGCAAGTTGGATATTAGCTTGTTATCAAGTCTTCCCCGAGTGCCAAATTGAAACCACAAAATAATAATGGTTCATTCCTCCAGAACACTTGTAGCTGAGGTGCAAAGTTAAGAGAAATTTGTTATGGTGATAGCTTGCAGCTTGAGCAGTCAGGTAAGTAATGAATTTTCCTGGAGTTGGAAAAGTATTGGAGAAGCCCATAACCTGACCTGAGAGAGAGGCATTTATAGAAAACTTAAAGTTCACCCTAACTTTGGGTATTGTGAAGCCATGCACACATTTTGCTGTAAGCAATTTAGAGCCCCAGCTGTCTCTTTGTAGGCCAGAGGCAAATATGGAAACGTGCTCTTTTGGTACCCTCTCCTGCTGCACACACACCTCGCTTTTGTTAACGCCTCCTGACCAAGCTTTCCCCACTGTTTCCTTGTGCATTTAACCATCTTAAAGGTTCATTGCAATCCAGGGGCAATACTCCTAGAAATGTCCCCAGATAGCAGTAATACATTCCAGGGAAATTGTATGAAAGTCCCTTCCACCCAACGGACCCTGCACTGGCTGCCACGACTGTTTGCTCAGCAGAAGCACTTGGGCTCTGCCCCAATGGATTCACTGCAATTGATCTTTTCATAGAAGGGAAAATTTCAAGACACTGCTCAGCACCTATTCCTGCACAGCTTAATTTGTCTGCGAGAGACCAGAACTTCTGATTTAGCCTCAACACCTCAGTTAGCCCTTCTCCTGCTTCATGGCTCAGCCGAGCAAGAGCCATGAGGGACCAACATACACGGACACTCTGTTCACTTCATGGCATGGTTAGACATACACAAGCCTTTTTTTCAGCAGCACCTCTTGATAACCAAGGTCCATCAGAAAGGTCAGAGGGCCACTGCCAAGAGCTCTGTATCACTGCTCACCTTGCTGCCTGGCTCAGGGGTGTGCAGGGAGCTAGCAGGAACATGTAGCCTGCAGCTCCTCCTCAAATCCCTAAAACACCTGATGTCTCAATATGATATGTGTCCTACTTTTCTGAACCCCAAGACTGCTTTCTTTCATCAGGGAAGATGTCTTCTTTCTGAACAGAAAGCATACAACTTCAAATACAGACTTTTCTGCATGTTCTTGGTAGAAACAGAACTACCTGCTATAGCTAGTGCCTAAACAGGGGGAAAAAAAGACATCCAAACAAATAAAAAACTGAATGCATTCATCTACCCTTCTCTCCATGAAGTACTGAGTTCATCATTTTCTGTAAATCAAAGAGAAGATGAATGCTATGTGTGATTCCAACTTCTCAACGCAGATATAACAAACTATTTCCTGGCTCCCGATCTCAATCAACCACCATGCAAGAAAATACATATGCATATTTGTATTTCTTACTTGATCAATGTGAAGATTGCTTCCATTTTTTATTTCAAAAGAAATGAAGAAAACACATTTTTAAAATTCACCGCAAAGAATAGATTCAGCTAGAAGATCAAACTCCCCATTGATTGCACTATTCAGGGTCATTGCTGCAAATTCAGGGTATCAACTATTTTAGTTAGTTCTTTTGAAATCAGACACAGCATATTACCACATCTTTAGTTTTATTAGCTGCACCACCGATCCCAGAGAGACCTCAGCTCAGTTTGTTTTTCTTTCTGCTGCGTATAGTGCCCCTGGCTTCTGCTGTACATGTTACTTCTTCTGCATTTGAATTTCTTCAGAAAATATGGCCCTCTTTCCTGAATGGGCTTCAAAGCTCATAAAACAGGCCAATCCTTCCATATAAATATATTGATTTTAAGGGCACACTTATAGTTAGGAAGAACAATTTGGCTTTAGAGCAGTATTACCCACTAATGTCTCATGATACGAGCAGCGAGATGAATTTTGTTGAATCTAATATGTGGTTACTCATCACAAGGTATAGCTGCAAATTTCACACAGCAGGGCTCCTTTGTCAAAACAATCCTCTGCTGCAAAAGTCTCTTCTGCAGGAGCTCCACGGGGCTCTGAGTACTTTGACATTTCAATCTACTTCACAACTCGTTTTCGGCTCTCCATGCTAAGCAGGTTAGCGCTGGAGTTGCACGAGGAGAGTGTTCCTTACTGCTCCGCCAGCTCACACGGACTGCGGCTCAAAATTCCTTAGCAATACACTCTCTGGGAAAAGCATTAAGGGCAATCAGTGCAGAACCAGAGACAGCTTGGAAGATATTTCAAGGGAACAGCTCGACGTTTTGCCTGAGCCTACTTACTTTTCTTCAAATATAATACATATGTAGTGTGTGTTCAATGCTTACTAATCTGTGTGAGAGAATAACTGAGGAAAATGCATTTTCAGCGTGAAATCTAGCTAATTCCTCTATCTCATACATTCCTATTTACTCTTTTTATTATTTCTTTTTTTCTCCTGTTATTAAGTAGTAACCTGGATGAACTAACTATGTATTTCTTGATTTTAGTTAAATATGTAGTTAATGCTACTTTAAATCAGAGAGTCTGGCTGCCATCATTTCCTGGACCAAAAAACAAGCACCAGAAAATCCTCTCTGAGATCCATCTGAGTCTCCCTTTTATTGTCCCTGCAGATCAAAGGTGTTTCTAGTACACCCTTTTGGCTTTGAAAACTACAATCTGGTTGAAGCAGGTAAGAAATGAGTGTGTAATTTCTAGGGACAGAAGTTCTGTGACGTGCTATAGAGCCATGCTCTCAGAAATAAGCTACTATCAAAAAAAGAAACTAGTAACATTGATTAAATCTAGTATTGAAAACTTAAATTTTGCTTTCTCTTTCTAGATATAGCAGGAACTAGAACAGTTATTTTTTACAAGGTATATATATTCTAGCAAGGTTCTTTTGGATAGGAGAGATTATTGGAAGTAACAGACAGATGTTGCAATAGTTTATTTCAACAGAATGTGTGCAGAACACACCATGAAGAATAACGGAGCTGTAGCTTTACCCTTCAAGGCAACCTGTATAGTTGTCCTGTATATTTTTTAATACAGAGAACAGTTGAGCCAAATATCACAAAGTCAAATACCAAGCTTCCAGGGAAAAAAAAAAGACCACCTTCATTGTTTGAAGCTTTTTAAAAATATGTTCCCACAAAAAGGATGAAAGTTACATCAGACCCTGAGGCTTTATTGTAATAATTGGAGAAGTTTTTCTGCAAGTAATCAATATAGCGACAGTAATGTGGATTTAGGTGGTAAAAATCCAAATGAAAATTGACCAAGAACAAAGAAATAGAGATGAAAACATCTGATAATTTTATGAGAAATAGCTCACCACAAATATAATTTTTGAAAATTCACTGAGTTTACGAGAGCAAACTGCTCTAAGGATGGCAATGGATGTTTCCTTATTCAAAGATGTAAAGAATTTATGAGGCATAATAATTAAATAGTGACCAGCACAAATTAATCTATTCATTGGATTGTCTAGCAGAACAATGACACATAGAGTTCATACCTAATAAATGAAAAACAATACTAATTGTTTACAAGGTGGGTCTAAGGACACTGCAGAAGTCAGAAATTTTTAAATATATGAAGTATGATGCATCATATGAAGTCACAGTTTATAACCAAAGATTGAAAATCATATAATATTATAGTCCTTTAGTGTCTTCTAGCAGTATCTTGCCTTATTTTTTATTGCTTCAGTCAAGCAGGATTCTTAATGGACTATTTTACAATAACTAAGCAAAGACAGACAGGTAATAAATTAGATTAACTTGGTCATGAGTTTTTTTCAATTTTCAACATTGATTATTAAGCACTATCATTAGCAAACACTTTTTCCCCTACTAAAAAGATCACACAACTCCCGGTGTTAGACATAATTTTGCTCCAGTTATTCAATTAATGTCTGCACATATGCAAAGATTAGAACTTCAGACTAATCCACTTTAGTGTAAGATTTTCCTCTTTTCATTCATCACTTTGGGAAAATAAGAATCCTTACATATCCCACCTCTTCTAAGTAAAACAAATGCCTTTGAAACAAGTTAATTCAGTTACTGGAACCCAGTCTTCACTCACATTTAATGACAAACAACATTAGACCAACACTGCTCTTGAAATCTTACATATCACACTTCAACAGTCAATACTCTTATTATCCCTCAGACACAAGCCAAATCCTTCTATAACTCATAAAAGCAGAGATTCGCCAGTCAGATAATTACCTGAGAAAGCATAATCTCACAACGGCTCCTCACTTGGTAGCTCTGAAAAGAAACCAACTGCAGGGAACAACCACAAACTTGACCACCAGCTGAAGAGCTTGGAAGATCAAAGCTTATCAAGGCTTGGTTCACCAAGGCTACCAATCACTACACACCTTCCAGAAGCAGGTGATTCAGCTTTGCCTTTTGAGGTCTTTTACTAAGAATAGGTTTTATGGCTAAACACAAGTTTACTTAAAACCTATAAATACAAGAGTTTGATCCAAAGGGGTCTTTTGCTAGGTCCTTGAACAGAAACAATGCTAAATTCAGGGGTAGGCCCTTTGGTAAAAAGAAGTTAACTAAATTAATATACCAAAAATTGACACTGAAAGCCTTTACCTTGAAGTTTCCCATAAGACCCTATCTCTTTCCGGTTGTGAAAGTCCATTTCTGAGTGAATGATTCTTTTCCAGCTACCTCTATGGAACCCAAGTTCTACAGAACTCAAGCATTAACAATTTTGAAGCATAACTTCTATACAGTGAGATATATAAAGTTTGTTTATATATATATTTATTTATATGAGTAGAGATGTAGCAAAGTGAGATTGAGAAAACAAATGCAAAATGGAGAAAATAGGCTTCTGGTGCAAAGCTTACAAGCAGCCTTCATTTCCTTTTAATTTTCTGTGGGTACAATAGCTGCATCTGTTTTTCCTCTGCTTTCTAATCCGACTATTTTATATTCTGCACAATAATGTGACAATTTTTATCTTAACTGTGCTTCAAGACAGCTGAAGGCATGGAAAGTAAAGGCCAAAACTGAATGTTCCTGAATATTGGAATGTGGGATTTTTTCAAAAGAAAGAAATGGGATTTTTTTTTTCTTCTGACCTCTGACTGTTGTATGTTCTTGATTGGCAACATTGGGATGAGGCATCTGAATGGAAAATTCCCTTGAGCATATGATGATCCATTTTTCCTCTCTTTCTCTTGTTTGTTGAAGCCCTGAGTGTGTTGGACTGTTGTCTCACTTTTATTCAAGATCTAGGATGATCTTGAGTAAGATAGATAGTCTGTTTTCAGCTCTGTGGCGTGCATTTGTTTATGAATAATGGGTATCACAGGCAGACTGATTAATAATAATTTTATAATGTGGGAAGAGGCTAGAAAGCAGGACATTGTGCAGAATATTTATTGATGAAGTACAATCAGCACCACACAATGTATAAGAACTGTGGAGGGGGGGAAAAAGGAGGGAGATAAAGAGAAAACTGTGCCCAGAAGCTCCAGAGAGCACGGGAAGTAGCTGGCCAAGCTAAACAGTATAAAAGACGGAAGAACATGAATGGAAGGCAGTGAGGAGTGACCAAGAGATTCACATAAACTTAATTCAAGAGCACTGATAATTCTGTAATGCAGATGATGAACAGAGATGATCAGGGTAGTACCTTCCTGGCACAATGGTTGTATATATTTAAATGGTCCATCTTTATCCCAAGCTGAC
Organism: Arenaria interpres; assembly: GCA_013399435.1. NCBI lineage: Eukaryota > Metazoa > Chordata > Aves > Charadriiformes > Scolopacidae > Arenaria > Arenaria interpres. Next base: position 175,082 of record VXAK01003937.1, on the reverse strand, counting down.
TTGATGAACACACAGTGTATCTGTATGAGTAGAGCCCTAGTCTGAGTCTCATTCAGACACTTAAACCTGCCATTCAAACACTAAATTGCAGTTCTCAGAATAAAGACCTGCCAAAGTGAGCACCCGCTGGGATTTCCCTGCTATTGGTATCAGCGTCTAACAATGCTTTCCAAAAAGTCCCAGACTGAATTACCCTAAATCTCAGACAGACCATACAGGAACTCCAGTACCTGTAGCTGCAGAGCATATATTTGCAGCTTGCCAGCAGTAATCTTTTCTACTAATTTAGCCATTCCTGGCAAATAAGATGCAAGAAGTTTGCAAGATTCAAAATAACCACTCAGAGAGACATGTTTGCATCTTTGTTTTCTTGGACACTTTTTTTCCTGTTTAAGAATCAGAGCACACATTAGTTCACCTCCAGTGGCAAACTTTTGTCATGGACATGTTTAATCCATTCACTAATAACTTCTAAAATTCTCAGAAAACCAAAGGAAACATTTTAGAAAAGCAAAAAAACCAATTTTACCATGCATATATTAAAGCTGAAAGCACAATTAGAGAGTCATTCTAACACAGAGCACAAGAAAAGAAACAAAATATACATAACCATCCACACACAAGACAACCTTTTGCCTATATAAAGCTGTATGGTGGTCCAAAACAAACAAATAGATACATAATTTAAAAAAAATAATTTTATTTTACTTTATTTTTCCTACTACTATTTATTTCCCCACCAGTATTTTTCAGAAGTGGCAGAAATAACCTTGGCGTCTTTTTCTTTGAAAACCAGAAAGTTACTGTGTATGTGCACATCCATAACCAACCACAGCATTGCATATTACTCATCACTGACCTTTCTTACCACATAGTTTTTTCATCCTCTAAAGAAGCCATAAATTAATCCGAAATAGCGCTATGTAATATCTTGTTTTTATCAGTTTTCTGTTTATTCTTTTGAAGATAATAACTTTGCTGTGAAACAGCAGAATCCCCTATGAATCCCTTCTGTGTCAAACAGAAACTCAAAACCAGTATGAGACCTTCAGTTGCTATTCCCAGTCACATGCTCATGCACTAACTAAGCTTGATTTTTTTAGTCCCTTCTCTATCCTTATCTCTTGTTAGGAAAATAGCAGTATTTTTTTCTTGTTTCTCCACTTAGTCATGAAAAACAAGTATAATTGCACTCCTGTTTTATTGTGTTTTACTCAAAACCTCACACTTCCTCATTTAAGGTACAATAGAGAAGCATTGTAGATATTTTTTATTTTCGTTGTTGTGTTAGCTTATATATCAATAATTACTCTAAGGAAGATATACAGAGCTCAGCTGGAAAAAAAAAAGTGTAATAGTGTTTACCTATCTATTTTCAAGGTTATTTGTGTTCTGAAAGATTTTTTTTTTCAATTTCTTCTTTGTCTCAATACCCATACAATCTGATTTTTTTTTTAATTCAATGAATAACTGCCTTAGTGATATGTAAAGCCAGGCAAAAAACTCATTTGCAGTATATAATTTCTGTTTCCAGTGACTAGTCCTGTCAATCAGCTGGTCTCAAGCACCCGCAAAAGTATGTCAGAAGCTGTATTTTTCTTGCTATTACCCATAATCAGAGTGAAAGGAGAAAGCCCATTATTTCATCTACAGTTGTGCTATATTAAAAAAAAAAGCCTATTAAACCTCACCAAGGTTCAGCAGCTGTAGATAAGACAAAGCCTCAATTAATTTCTCAGCATCCAGTCACTCTGCATCAGATTTTTTTTGACCCTACCAGTTTGAAACTACCAAGGTGGATGATCAAAGAGGCCATATGCAGTGACTGTCCCTTACAAGCAGATGAAATATGATGAGAGAAAAGAAGAATATTTTCACTCCTTTGCTGCTGTTTGGCCTCGTATGCGGTGCAGGATATTATTCCAGAAGAAACTGCTCACATTCAGCACCATCTTCCTGTGAGATTTTTTCTGCCCTAGATAAGGATTTTCTCTCCTAAAATTCAGAACATCATTAATATGATTTTTGAAAGATGTTCTGTTATAGGCATTTAGGGGCCAAGTTCTCTTTCTTGGTTGTAGTAAACTATAGAGAAAGTTGTCCAGTTTAGGAAAGCCTGAGGAAGGCCCATGTCACCCTGTAGTATTTACTAGGGGACCACAGTGGGAACTGGTGAGGCAAATAAATGTCATCTACTATCTGTAAAGACCGACCCGGGTCTTTACCCATAACATCAGTACTCCTGTAGCCATTCCCCAGTACACGCATGCGCTATTTCAGCCCATGAGCTGCAATACCAGCCCCCCCTCATAGGCAGGGGTTCAGATATGGCTCATCCCTGGGCAGTTTTGTGCTTCGTAACCACCAGACACTGCCCACAGGCAGAGCAGACTCAGCACTTTCCTTTCTCTCCTTTTTTTTTTTTTCTTTTTTTTTTTTTTTTTTTTTTTTTTTTTTTTTTTTTTTTTCTGGTTTGCAGCTTAAATACCCACCGTTCCCAAACAGCAGTCTTTCTGGACCTTCAACCCCGAGGGGTGATATGGGAGTTCCGAGAAACTGCATTTCTAATGATGTTCAGCCCAACATTGAAGGGAGCAGGAGTTGGGTAGAGCTCCAGTGGGTCCCTCCCGCCTCGAGTGCTGGGATGGTGGGTTTGAAGGGAACGTGCTCCTAATGCTTCTGTCCACTTTGGACCACTCCTTTCCTCTGGACTTTTTTTGCTATTCATTTTCCCATGTGTGTAAGGTGGAACTTGGTGAAATTCAGTTGTTTAAATAGCAAAAAGCTGGAAACACTATCAATTTGGTGTCATTTATTTTAGTCACATACTGTGAGCACAAATTCCTGTCTGTGAGAGAGGAGTTTATGGATTAATATGACGGTATGCCCTCTTGAAGAATACAGCCTTCTCAGAAACACAGGGTATTTATTGTTTGCATTTCACGTGTATATCAAAATCATAAAGTAACTCTATCCTAGTTTTTTTACCATTTCCTATACTTCTGCCCATATTAAAATTATATCCTTGTTCCATAAAATGTAAAAGCTTTGGAAAATTGCTCAGAAGGGGACCACGTTAGAAATAAAAACATCACAAAACAAGATGAGCTGTATTTCTTTTTTACATCTCATCATCGGTTGTCTTAAGAGAATACTTTTTTCTCTGGAAAGAAAACCACTTCAGCTGAAGTAATTCCTCAGATTTTTAATTAGTACATTCCTCTTCAGGACTCATCTTAATAGCTAATTCCTTCACCTGCCCGCCTTTCTTCAGTCTTGAAAACAATCCTCTCAGCAGCTCCAGCAGCGATGTGTTTTGCATGGTGACATTTAAAGATGTATCGTAAAAGAAATAGTAAAACTGACCGGCTCAGAGATGAATTTTTGAATGAATATAGAATAAGTCCCAGCTACTTGTTTGGTCTAATTTTATTTAATTTAATGCAAACAGAAAAGAGTAGAGACAGTATTTCCCTGCAAATGGTCTTGCATCACCGGAGAAGCAGCAAAAGGCACCAGGTATCCTAGCAATGTCTTTTGGTTTTGAGGAGCAGTTTCCACCGCAGACTGATGGGCTTTTCAGGCCACTCTGTTTTGTATGACTAATTGCTCACCCTTGGGTGAGTGCTGCAGAAAAGCATCTCACCCCCTTCTGACCAGAGCCTATGAGAAAACCTTCCTGTGTCCTTGCAAATAGCCTGTGACCTTTCCAGGAGCAAAAAAGTGCCTGTACGCTCACTAGAGCCCCGTGTTCCTTCACAGGTGTGAGCCTGTCATTTAAAGTTATCATCTAGGATACCCAAGAAAGTTAAGTTAAAACAATATTAATATTTTATCTCATATAATCACTCCAGTTCTGGAGATGTCACAACCACTCATCACCGCGTGTCTTCAAATCTACAAGCGGAACAGTCCAAAGCTCCAACCACTTCTTATACACAAGCATGCTCACGGTGTTCAACTAAACACACACTCTTCTTTGAAAATATGGGAACCGTAGACAGAAACTTAGAGCAAAATGTGTATTCCTCTTTAAACTGCTATATAAGTTATTTTCATGGAAGACTTAAAATTGGAAATCAACTGATTTCTTGTTTCTGCACAGTATGCTGCCTGGGCTACTGCTGCTCAATGATTATTTTTGTGTGAACTTCAAGAGTCTCTGCTCTATTTAAAACTACATATTTTATTTTCTCCTTCCTACAGAAGTTGTTTTTTTCTTTTTTTTCTCAGCAGTAATTCCATTTGTCTCACTGCCAGTATCACTGAACCCAAACAAGGCTGTTTACTATTCTTCCACAATTTGGGGCACAAGAAGAATAAACCCAGGCACCAAAGGAGTTACAAGCACTGCCACGTTGAAAGCGGCCAGTCGAGGCAGTCTGGTAGCACGCACACTCACACGGGTCGTAAGATAAGAATTAGAAACCCTCCGAATTTGTACTGCAGAGCCACAAGTGTGAGCAATTTCATCTCCATCCCCCTCAAGTGTTCTCTTGCCTGTAATAAACAAGGATATTTGGTGTTACTGTAATTCCTAATTCCTCAGGTGCATTCTTTATACTTTTATTTCCCCTCTGTGGAATGAGTCCAATAGAAGAAAACTTGTTATACCCCAGATGCTGGAGGAGCACACTGTCAAGCACCTTGGTTTCAACTCCAGCACACGTCACCTTCACTTATGCTGTAGGTCTGGGATAACTTTATTGACTTCATCTATTTTCAGCTGAAGCATAGAACCATACATCAGAAAATCTGGATCATCAGCCTGATTTAATGGTATAGAAGGACTTTTGAGCATTGTAAGACAGGGTGATTCATCACAGGGACTGATTCCCAGGGCTTTGCTTTGTGAAAGGCTTGGTTGGGTAAGCACCAGACAAAAGCAGGAGGGAAAAAATAGTAGAAATATTCGCCAAGCATCCTTTTCTTTTTAAAACCACCATTAAACACAATAAATATTTATGTAAAAATAACACTTTAACAGCTTCTGAAAAACAAGAAAAAGCACACTGTTGGGTAACAGCTGACTGTTACAAAGCAGTGTTAATGAAACTGAGGAAAATTGTAAAGGTTGGTCTCAAAGTCACAAAATAAAAGAAAAAAAAAACATTTATGGAGGAGAATGTTCTATTTCTGGGAAAGCAGATTTTGCTTTTGAGAGGGGAGAAAAAGAAATGACTGCTTAAAACATACCTATCCTGCAAGAGGTGATATCAAGTCAAGGGCCTGGGTTGCTGGGAAATTTGCTGTAGATGTGAGGGATGGGTGAAAGGTCCAGAGTCCCCAGTTGCCCAGTTCTGTCTGTAACCAAATGCTGTAATTCAGTTTTGGTCACGGGATCAGGTGGGTCAAGGTGGTTCAGGTTTGCCAGGAACTGTCACTAGCTATGGATCAGGGTGAGAACAGGAGTCAACACAAGGTGTAAGCGGGTGAGGCTGAGGTGGGGTGGATGGGGGGCAGAAGAAACCTAGTGGGCTCAAAACCTGCTGAGACCTTCAGGGCTTGCTGTGACAGTGAGACATCCTGCTCATTTCTTCAAACCACCACATTTTTAACTCTTCTTCAGGCTCTGTGCTCCCAAGGAGACAGTAACGTTTGTAAATCCCAGCGCATGGCCACACGCTGCACAGCAATATAGTCTGTCTCGTGAGGATCAACAGCTCCCCTTGTAGAGTACAAGCCTTCCTAGATGAGGAAGATTTTGATCCAGGAAAAAAGCATGTTATACAATAGAAAAAAACGTAGCAAAACATAGAGAGGGGAAAAGCACTTGGTTAATTTTAGATAAAAAAATTAAGTCAGGCATTATATTTTCAAATGACTGAGATCTTTCCAGTCCTATAGGTTCACTTTTAATGGAATTGAGAAATGACATTATTTTTCTGTCTGAGTCTTTATTCTTGTTTGTCTGAGCCTTTCTGAATATTGATTCTCAGTAATAATTAGAGCTGAAGTTTTTCAACATAAGAATTTTTAAATACCTAAACACGGTTAGATGAACAACGTCCGTCTCAGCCAGACCCAATAGAAGAGATTATTGAATAATTTTTACAAAGTACAACTAAGAAATAAAACCTATTTAGTAAAGGTTATTTTATTGAAAGTTGCTTCTAGATTTGCTTCTGCTACTTGAAATGGAACCAAATATCTAGGTGGCTAACAAAATAGAAGCTCTATAACTGAATAATATGGAAGGATCTAAAAAAGAGAATATTGGTACAGATCTTTAGTATCCCTGCTCTTGCAAGTAAAGCTTTTACATTAATTAGCATCTCCGCATGCTTATAGATTTGGAGATGTCCCAGAAAAGAGTTTCTAGGGATCGGAAGCCTCTGGCAGACTTCAGCAAAATATAATAGGTCAGAGTAGAAGAGACCATTTATTTATTCAATTATCTATCCATCCCATTATGAAACAATGAAATGGCTCCTGTAAAATAATACTAAATCAAGATCCTAGGCAAGTAAAACATTACATTACATTTTGATTCCATATCTTTTTAAACAGCATGGAAATGAGGACAGTAGCTGTCTTTGGCTTACTGGCACACCATTGTGCTTTCAAACCTCCAAAGTTGCATTTTCCAGGCAGGGCCCTTTGCATTTCAGTGAGATCCATTAGAATGAGTGTGCAAAAAAATATGAAGTTTTAATGCTCTGGGAACTGCACCTGACTGCTGAATTCCATTCCATTTCAGTAAGAATTGGTCTTTTAAAAAAATGCTTTCTTTTTAGTTCAGCTTTCAGAGAAAGGGTGACGTGTAATTATACCTGCTGGCAGTCCCAGCTCCGCTCTTTACCTTTTCAGCCCCCAGACAAGTGAAGTTGGACAGAAGGAGGCAGGATTAGGCCATGGAACAGGTCTGGGCAGTCAACTCTATTACTGTTTTCATAGAACTTCTTTTCAAAGAGTCAAGTGACCATCCTGCTATAGTGGAGGCTTTGAAGAAATTCATTTATCTTCTTTATACTGGAAATTACATACTTTTCTACAGATAAACCCAACTGACTACACACAAAACTCACTAGTATTTAATATTTAATTTGAAAACTTCTTAACTGTAGCAGCTACCACGAAAGTTTCCTCTTTATACAAGACCTGTCTTTAATAAAAGAATTTTTTTTAATAAAAAAGGTGTTTGTCTGAAGGGCATTTTGGACCTTCGTCTTCAATTAAAGTGCATTTTTTCCCATATTTGTATCACTAAGATTAGAATACTGGCATGTTACTATCCACCATAGCTCAAGTAGAAATTGAAAGCATAAAATAATCAAGCACATAGAGATTAATCATCAGAAGGGAAAAAAAATAGAAAAAGAAAAATGAAAACTAGACAAAACCAATGTGCTCTGGGGCAGGACAAGATAAACATTTGTTCGCAGGAAGATGACAAGCTTTACTTTCCTTAGCAGCTAGGAAAGACACCAGTATACACCAGAGGAAAGAGCCCAATTAAGGCAATTAAAGAAGCAGCAATCAGAAGCTGACCAAGTTGAAAGCTTTTCAAAATGCGAACAGTCATGTGTGTGATAGATGACATTTCTGTATGCTGTAGTATTTCACACATTTTCTTTCTTGCTGTAGCTCCTGTTTGATCAGTCAGGGAACAGTTTTTAAGCTTTTATGTTAGTGTAATTTACTTTATACTCCATTGGAAGCAAGACAAATGTATTGTCATGGTGAATTTGGGTCAAGAGAACTACATTTCTCCACCTTCTACCTTTCTTGGTAATAATTTGACAGTTTTGTTACTAAAATCATAAATCTGGTTGAGTTCATCATAAAGGCAATGTGAGAAGAGCAAAGCTAACTGCACTCTCAGCTTTCAAAAGTTTCTAATTTAGGAGCAAGGATTACTACCCTGCCCAGAACCAGGCCTCTTTTTATTTCTCATAGTTGCCTCTGGGTAAATACCACATTTTTCCCCTCTCCTAAAATTTGCACAGGACAATAGCCTGGAGAAAATCCTTGAAAACTCAGTAAACAAGCCTGATTCAGGCTGTATTCCAGTTTTTTTCCTTTTGCTTCTGCACACAGAAGCAAAACAGCCTGGATGAAAATTGTTTACATCTTATTCTAGTAATTTTACCATGGCATAACCATCTCTTTCCAGCCTGCTGGCTCTAATTGTACATCAGGAAAATACCAACCCTACAGCTTCCCTGCGCCTGCCAGTCAGCCGGAGACAGAGTGGGCTTGGACTTTTTGTACTCCATGTGCCATTGAGCTTTACTGCATTAACAGAACTGGGAGGACAACATGTGAAAAAGCCCAGAACTGAATATTCTGGTTCGCTTCAATACGTAGGGAAAGGCAAGGCAGTGTTACAGTCTGTAAACATGCAGTAAACTCAGTGGGAAAACCTTTCTGACGATTTCCCGTGGGGTATGGAAAGCTTAATTCAATTATTCATTTATATGCTTTTATTGCAGCCTATCGTCCTCCTCCTAGTCTCTCCAAACCAAACTTCCCCCTGCCCCAGAAAAAAACAACCACCAAACCTATAACAGAATCTTTCACATCACACCCCCTTTTTAGAGGTGATATTTAATTCTAAAGGATGGTGTCGAGTGGCCCAAATTAGACAACAGAATACCTAAGCACATGCTTAATTAAAAGCTAAAGTGTTAGGAGTTAAATATATCTTTAAAAGCTTTGTTGAATTGGGCCGTAAAGCAGAATGTCGCTTTCCAGTCTAATTTTCAGCCATCATTTTTTTTTCCTACAGCCCCATGAGCAGTGTCCAACCAAGCTGCTACACTGGTTACTTAAAGCATGTCAGGACTTGATCCCCTGCCAGCTGCAGCCACTAAACAGGCTGTTGCAGCTCAGAAAATGCCTTCGACTCCTGTGCCAGCCTCCAAATAGATTTTCCTGCCCCTGGCCCCCTTCCCTCTAATAAGTGCAAAATTATAGTTAAATTTCTTTTTTTTTTTATGAGCCTTAAGGAACTGTAGGAATAACATCCAGCATTTAAGTTTTGGAGCAGTCATTGCAATATTGTAGCATGCTGCTATATTGAATGCTGTGCCGTGGAGTTTTCAAAGTTAAATTGTGCAATTTTCATTATAAACTTACGGGCTCTAACATTTGTTGTGAAGTTTCCTTCAAATTACCGGCGCTTTGGCAGATTAGTGAGTTTCTGAACAAGCTCTCAAAGCTGTACCATGGATGGTCTTGAGTACCCAAAGCACATTGCAGCTTCAGTACTCAGGAACAGGAGGACTAAACTATCCAATGCTCAATGGTTTAGGGGTTTCTTTTTCCTTTGAAAGCGCATATTTCTTTTTCAAAATAACTACATTGCCCTATCCTTCTGCTTGACAAGCCTTTTGAAGCGTCAGCGTGAGCAGAGTAAGAAGCACGACTAAATACAGCATAGGTACTGCCAAGACATTGTTTCAACAAGAGTTCCCAAGATACTTTTCAACCCTTCTTTGAGCACATTAGGCTTAGAAGGACACACAGTTTTTAAGGATTTCCATTAACCTCATCTAGCAAGAAACAATCTACAAAACCCCAGCTCATCCACAGGAAAAAAAAAACAAAATTCCAGCATGTACACATCGCAGAAAGCAAAATATTGAAATATTCTTTTTGATATTCTGAATCAGACACTCTGAAGGGGAGGGGGAAACCACCAGAAAAAAAAAAAAAAAACAAACATGAAGAGTCCTTTAGCTGTGGAGAAGACACCTGTGATTAATTCTGGCAAGGCAGGTGTCCTGGGGAGGGCTTGTGGGTATTTTTTTCTGGGTGTTCCTAGCTGTGTGGGGTTGCTTCAAAAGGGCCCTCCTGGGGGAGAATCTGCTTTTTGGTGATGTAGGTGGGGCACTCACTTGGATGCCCAGCATGTCACCAAGCCTGGAGACAGAGTTCTGCTTGCATGGACCAGGTGAACAGGTTAGTTTTGGTTGGCAACTGTTTTTCTTCTGATCTAGATGCTTTTGAGTTTCCTCTACTTAAAAAGTGAATTATCCTCATTTGTATTCTAATGAAGCCTTGGTTTAGGCTGAAGATATTTTGATCTTTGCAGGGAGCTTGCTGAAGAGAAAGGCACGTTTCTTTCAAAGTGCTGGCCTGGGGTCCTCTCCCATTAGGAAGCAATAGCTGAGTGAGTGTTTCTTTTAAACAAAAGCCTTGCTAGAGTTGACTTAAAATGTGGGAGGACAGTAAGTTATGCGATACCGTAATTTGGCAGATTTTCAAAATAGATGCAGAACTTTCTTAGCTCTGCAGGTTCTTATGGGTGTTAATGTATTGTATGTTGTAGACCTTAAAGGCTCCTGAATTATTGCAAGTGCTAATGGGAGCACAAGAGTATTTTTAATGAAAAGAAAGAGATGCTTTATTCTTTTTCTTGGTGTTTGGAAATGCCAGTATTGCTGAAAATTGTTAACAATTTCTTGTGGGTTTCCAAGGCGAGAGCATGTGTTTAATGGTAACATTGAATGTTGATGAGTGATAAAGAAGCAGATTTATCAGGTGCTTCCTTGTTAGATTTAGTCTGTATGAACATCTGGGTTTCTCAAGGGAGTGAATGAAGAAATGGGAAGTTGAGGCCAGGACTCCAGGGCCAGGGACGTACCTCTCAGCTCTGTGTTCCCACTTTGTTTTTCTCAGGTGAAGGAGGTGTATGAGAAGTGCTTGAGTCAGCATGAAATAGGGACAAAATTAAATAGAATAACATTCCTGTGTTTGCCCATGTTAAAAGGCTCCTGTAAAATGAGTGTTATAAACAACATTTTTTGCCTTCTTATTTACTAACTTTCCAGATTCAGGGGGGGAATTACTCATAATCGTAGATTAACTTATTAAATTCTCATAGCAATATGTTCTAGCCTTCATTGATGGTGCTCAGACAAGTAAGTAAATGGGAGGGTTAATAGCCCGAGAAGCGTTACATCATTTGCAATGCATAGACGGTTCTAAAAGCTACTTCAGAAAGCAGTTGGTGATGATACAATGATGCTGCACAAGAAAAAGATTGTTATCCAGCTGTCAACTGTCTTGCGTGTGTTCATTCATCAAGTGTTTTAGAGGGCCACCTTCCTATGCTGCCGCAATTTAGGCCTCATAGCTATGGCATCCTAGGTCCATTTTATGCAAATATAAATTACCTGTATGCCAAAAAAAAAAAGTCTTGATCCCCCAGTGTGGTCTTGAAAATTGAAAAAATTCAATAGATCTTTCTATTCAAAAGGCACAGACACATATAAAAGAGCATTTCCTGGCTTAAAAATTCCCCTGAGTAGTTAGTACCTATCTTTTTTTTTCTTTTTTCTTTTTGTTCCTTTTCCTTTTAAGGTTTTCATCACAGTTCTTGCGATAAATCATGTGTGCATGTGCAGCGATAATAGCTCTGCAGATATACTGGTTGCTCCCTCCTTCCCAGCTATTCCAATAGTCAGTACTAGATTATTCATACTTAAGAGTAAGAACACAGAAATCAAGTATGCATCTTTCTTCTACTGTTGTTATCATTAAAAAGTGGGGGTTTTTTCTTTTCTCAAAGCTTACCTCTGAAAGGCATTCTTTTGAGTGTAAATATCTACTATGCTTAAAACAATACTTCTTATGGTGAAACATAAATCTAGAAATCTGAACAGATGTCTCTCTAAAAAAAAGCTTGTTTTATCTCTCATAGTTTGTGATGTTTAGTTAATCTGCAAATGCTTCAATAGGAATCAGTGAATATAGTCCCAAGCCAGTTTTCAATGACTCTCATGAGTGTTTTTAGCTGCATTTAAGTATCTGAATGTTTTAATATGTGACTTGTAACAGCCATAATATCTGACTGAGACCTGCCAAATATTCATTGAACTTACTGAATTCCTTGATAGTAAATATTCATGAAGTACTGGTGACTTGCATTCGTGTTTTAAGTTGAAAAGTAGTATCAAAAGTAGGAGGTTGCCTTGTCTGTAAAGTTGTGCTGATTTTTTTTCTCTGCTCCCTTCCAAGCACAGTGACAGAGCAGAACTGAGGGAGCAGGAGCTGGGTTGATCTCTGTTCTGGCATTTTAAATCTGTTACTGTGAGTCTGAGGGGCATTTTCAAACATGGATTAGCTGCAGGAGCCTGAGACGGGCTGAAATTTAGTGTACAATACAAGCTGCTGTTAAAGGCTATTGCCACCATACTCCTAGCCTTTCTGCTGTTAGTTTTCTGGGGTTTGCTAGGTCTCTGCTGCTGTGGGGTTCATTGGGACTGGTAGTTGCAAAGAAGAGCAGGACGCTGGTCCCAGCTCCATCCCTGTCCCATTGAGATGATCCCAGCACACTCAGGGGCCCTACCCAATCTTTTCATCTTATGTGGCTCTGCCCTTGTCCACGGGAGCTGCCATTAGGAGATAAACATTAGACTTTGTCTTGTGGTCAGATCTTAAACTTGCCTTCAGTCCTACGGACTACAGTAAACACTACTGAGTGTAATAGTAGTGACCTGGCACCATGTTCAGTGTAATGTGATTCAATTGGGAATGATGTTTGAACAAATCTGTGTAGCCCTGCATGTATTTTATAATACAGTGTTTAATAAGCTGTTCATTCTGCTCATTACAACTATGTAAAACAGAAGAACCAAAATATACTGTGTCCGTTCCCAGAACGGATAAACCCTGGTGCTTTTTCTCCACTTAGGTGGTATTGCTCAATGCTTGTAATCTTTCTAAACTTCTGCCCTTGCTGTCATGACGTGTATATAAGCCCTTCAGTTTTATTTTGCATCATGTAATGTACTGTTTCCTTTCAATGTTTTATCTTAATGTTGCATTTAATTTCTTGTAGACTGTGTCCATGCTGACACAGCCTGGTGCAAGGAGCACCGATTTACCCTGGTTTTGCTGTTCATTACTTTATGTATCTTTACTGCAATTCATAAATCCATGCCAATGTCATTTTTCCACAAAGTCAGTGCTTCCGAAGTTCTCGTGCCAATTAATTGGAAGTACTCTTGACAGAAATGACAGATATGCCTGAGGAAGAACTAGTGTCTAGGGGAGAGTGTTAAGATAACTTATAAAGCTGAAATTAATAAGTAGATGAGTTTCTGATGGTGCTCTTGAATAAAGTGGCTAATCAATAAAGCACACTTTGAACAAAAACACTCATTCATTATAAGTGCAGGGGCTTGTCTGTGGCTAGAAAAGAGAAAATATGAGCAGAACTTGCTTTTGTGGTGTTAACAGGAATCTTACATTTAAACATAGGGATTTAATGCAATTGTTGACATATATTTTCCAGATGCACATTGTAAATCTTTTGAGTCAGGACAAAAAAAATAAGTAGGGATGGTTATAGGATGTGTTGGTTGAGGAATGCCTCTTTTCTGCTACTGGCACAGGGTATTTTTATGCCTTGTTTTCTTGTTTTGTGCCAAACAGCCTTAAGGGCCACAGCTGCCACCTATTTACCAATTGGACAGGCTGGCATTACAAAGTGCACACTGCTACAATGACTTTTTTCTCCTTTTTGTTTGCATCTTTTTCTGATTCTATATTCAGTAGCATTTTCAGGACCCCCTAAAGCAATCTCTTTCTCCATGCGGGTAATATAGGTTTCCCTACATCTGTCCTATCAGTGAAGAGTTTGACTTCTTAAGTGTCCACCAAGCCCAAAGGATGCCTGTCCATGCAGGTTGTACCATAACTCTTAAATGCCATCTTGTAGCCTTTCTCACTTAGTATTTATGTTCTGTTTCATTCCTTGCAGCCAAGTGAGGCAGGTTACTTATTCAAAATATATCAACAAACAAATCCCTTCTATGCATCTAGCCTTCATTCTGTCTGTCCTGTGTTTTTCTTCGCAGTAAGACAGATTCTGTCTTCCTTTCACGCTGTTGGCTTTGTTATTGGCTCTGAGATTCAAACCCATGCTCTCCAAAAGCACTGATAGCCACTATGGAATAACATTCTTAAATATCTGTAAGAAAAGTGCTTTATATTGCTTGGCTGTGGGACATGCTGCTCTTCCGATGAAATTTCTCTGATATTGAGGGAAAACTTCCACACCTAAATTACGGAAGCTTCCTTGCCAGTTGTTCAAACTCCAGTTCTTATTAAGCTACAAGGGTAAATAGCACAAAGTCACTTGCATATATAATTTAAACAGGATAACTTCTGCCAGGAAACACATTCTCTAGGTGGTGTTTTGGTTTTTTTTCTCTCCGTATACTTCCTGAAATGGGCTCTTTATCAAGGGTGGAAGTTCTGTGCAAATAGCTTCAAAATGTGAGTTTATGGTATCAAGGACAGATTTGAAAAAACTACCTATTGTTACATGGCCTTAGCAGAGTGACCATGGCAAACAGCTATGTTTGGGCTTTGGTGAAGCAGGGCTATGGCTTTTCACCTGCCTTTCATTTCTTATCTTCTTCTGGAATAAATGTCATGCCCTGCAAGTCTGAAATCAGTGTTTTCAGGCAGGGTTCTCTTCGCTGAGCCATCTGGTGGATTCATAAAGCATCTGCCTTGTTAGTCCCGTGCCTCTACCTTCGTGGTTAGTTTTATAGTTGCATGGTGTCTTTCCAACTTGGTTTAAATTGTATGACATGGAATACATTTCAAAACTATTAAAATGGCAGTATATTTTGGACTCAATCCTAAAAATGCTTGTTTTTCACTGCTCCTCAAGGACCCCGAGTCTACTTCAATTTGTGCGCTTCCCTGGGTTTTAGATTCAGTCTAGGCATAAGAATTCCTCAGATAGACATGGTCCAGCAGTAGGAGATCCCTTTAGGCTGAGATTATGTGGCCTCAGAGTAACATGAGTCAATGCAGAACCAAAGGTGGGATGCAATTTCTTTTGTCATAATACAATGTGTTTTCTACTGCACCTTTTGTTTATACTTCAAGCAACAAACCTGCAATAACAGCCGTATGGGGAAAGCAGCTGAGCACCTTTTGTACTCATTTTCCTCCCCCGCTTTCCCAATCATTAACAAACATTCTCCAAGGAGCTCTTATTCCTGTGGGCACTATGTAATTGCTCATGTATGACTTGGAAACAAAGTGAAGAAGGGGAGGAAGCAGGAAAACTTCCCCAATGCCTCCCCAAATTCTATAGGTGTTCATCTGTACCTTAGAGGAATAATGTATGTGTCTGTGAGCTACCGTGTTTTTCCTTAATGTTGTTAAGGGAGTGGGTCATTACAACAACATAAATGTTGTGGCCCAAATCTTCCCTGTGTTAAGGACCCATTAGGAAAATTAGCTGTGTGTAATCACAGCAAATTTTGAAGAAAGGGAAAAAACAAAAGTGACTGCAGCAGGATCAAATGGCAAAACTCTCCTTGCTTTCAGTAGGATCAATATTTCAATAACTGATCCTGGTTCTCCAGAGATTGAGAAGGGAGGGGAAAACACTCCATTTTGAGCAAAGCAGAATGGTCATCCAACGATGTGTATACACACAGTATAGGTGATACTTGTCAAATTGATATAAAATTTCTAATGGAAACCTTATTTCCAAAAACACGGTCTTGGTGAAAGCGGGAGGTCTTGCAGGATTTTTCTGATTTTTATTGCATGTTTTGATTTGACTTTATCAAAGCATGTAATTTCTAATAATATTTTTCAAGGTGTGCAGGAGCACAAGCGAAGCAAATCTGAAGCTGTACTATTTTAACGTTTTATAGTAGTTCAGTAAGTTTTATGTTGCTGAAAATTGGAGATTTTGAATCCTCACTGCTATTTCAGTATTTGGATGCATTTCAAAAAATCTGGGACTCCCTTGCAAGGGTTATTTAAACTAATTTTGCTTGGTTTTCTCCTGGGACTGAAGGGGAGACCTGTGAATTTGGTGCAGTCAAGCCTTTCTCTGTGTACTTACATCCTGAGCCCCTGATGGAAAAGAGAACATAGTTTTTCCCTTTGATGCAGTGGCTAAAATGGCTTTTCTCAGCCTGCTGTAAAAGGAGCAGGCTTTTATCACGTCTCCTCTTGACCTTGCACGTTCCCGCAGGGATGCAGTTTCTTCTCATAGATGGCTCTGTTACACAGAGCTATAAAAATCACATATGGCCAAACTCTGCCACCGAAGCAATGCGTGCTTCCACCATAGGATGCACTTATGTGAATTTGGCAAAGTCAAATTTCTACTACATCATACTCTTCGCTTAAACCAAGCGCATTTCCAACATCAGCAGTTAGCGTGTGTCCACTGAGCTGAAAAAATACATGGGTTGACAAACTGTGTGTATGAATAGAAGGTGTTTGCAGAGTACCTACTGCAGCAGTTTAAAGTGAATATATGTAGGAAATGTTCCTTTACACTTGCTGCATTGGAATGAGCTCGTTGGCCCAATAAAGCAGGCAGACTGCAATCACCCCTGTGATTGCTAGGAACAAATTATGGATGGATTCTGTCTCAGCTTTCTTAATTACAAAAACAAGAGCGAGTTTCGTGGTTATTGATCTTGCTATTTCCTTCACTAGTCATTTAAACGAGCCTGGAAGGGAACCCTAAAGCATTTCATTGCAAAGTAATCGTTTCCATAAAGTAATTGTGGTTTGTGTCTTTACTAGGGATCCTGACCGTATGTTTCTAGATGGGTATTCAGGATAGTGAGAGGTTCAGAATCAATGCGCATATTAACCTTCTGGCTTTCAAATCTATTATTTTCTGAACACTGTTTTATATGATACTTTATGTAATTAGTGCAAATCCTCTTACAATGGCAGACCTCCTTGCAACCAGATAATCTGAGCCTGGAAGAAGTAATTTGCTTTTTGTTTTCCTAAAACACTACCCCCAGGACGAAGAAACTACTGGATTCAGGTTTGGCTGAAGCTGATAGTATCTGGCAGTTGACTAAGAGCCCTCGGTGCATCCCCAGGGACTGAACTTGTCTTCCTTTCTTTCCTCATAAGAGCAATTTTACTTTATCACCCAACCAGGGTTTGAAATATTTGACAAGAGCTGGCTTTTCTGCTGCTGGTGTCAGGAGTCAGGTCTGTGACTGTAAAAAGTACAAATTTGTAGGATCTGTGCTAAGGCAGACCTTTCATACTAGCAAAAGATGTCTCTACCTACCTGGTGATGCGCAGGGGAGGATATAGAAATAATATAGATGAGACTTCAAATAATAAACCTGCTGAGCCAGAAAGCTGTTGAAAACATTGGCAGAAATCTATTCTCTCCCAATGGGTCACGGTGCACTTGTGGAGCTTGTAGTAGGCAGGGAGATAAACAGAGGCTGTATTGTTCAAGGACTTGTTTAGGTAATACGGTTAATGTATATGCATGTCTATATATGTATACCAATACCTTTTTATATATAAATATGCTTATAGATATTTTTTTTATTTTTAGATTGAAAAGCAATGTGTCCCTTGGATACACTTCCTTGTAGTTTAAACGGGCTGTTGTCTACAAGCCCTGAAAATATTGAAATTAGCATGTTGGGATCTTTGAACTCTTTCTATGCCAAAGCTGGAACTGGGTGTTCTCTGAGATACAGGAGTTATTTTATCTTCTATTTGTGCTGTTTATTTTGCTTTGGGTGGTGGTTGCAGTCTGGAGGCTGGGCGTGAGCCAGTGGAAAGCTATCGTGCAGGACATGTGAGGCTCATTCGTGGCCTCTCAGTGCTTCAGTATCAGAAAACAGAGGCTGACCAAAAATCTTCCCAGCTCCATTTTACTTCTTTAGACAATTTACTTTCTTTAAAAAAAAAACAAACCAAAAAAAAACCTCACAACCAAACAGCAAAAAAACCACCACCAAAAAATGCAACCTCATGGTTTTCTTCCTCCAGCAGAACTTGTAAAACTTGTGAGACAACTTATAGGTATTTTCACCTAGTTAGTAGAAAGCTAATTTAATTCTTTTCAGTAGATGAGGGTTTTCTGCATGTCTGTACTTAGAATGAAAGGATACCACCCTTGGCTCAGGTTGGTATGGTAACAGCAAAAAGGCACTTATTTATTTATTCATTAAAACTGCTGGCAGGGATTTTTAAATCCAATGATTCTGTCCCTTGTGCCTCCATCTTTAAATGAGCATTAAATCTTCTAGCTGTTTATCAAAAATCAGTCATAATAGTTTCTGGACTAGTTTTTACATCTCTAAGATCAGAAGGATGCAAAGAGGTATCTGAAATTTTCACCTTCCTGGTTCTTGGGAAACGACAACAAGGCCACCTTAGTAGGTGTGTTATTCAAGTACATCAGATGTTCTTTGGAGCACTTTTTCATTGATTTCTAGCTACATAATCAAATACATTAACATTACTATCATTGACTGTCTTGCTATATTTTACTGGCTTATCTTTGTACACAGGATACAAGGCTCTTTCCTTACTGCTACATTTTTTCCCCTGTAAACTATTATGGGAATTAGTATTGATGCTTTTCCTACATTTCAAAAAACCATAGAGGATATAATCTTGCCTTTATTTTGTGAGCAAAATATATTTGAACTTTGGAAGAAAGTAAAGTCTTCTGTTTCTTTAATCACATTGTATAAACAGATCTTAGAAAATCTGAATGAGTATCAGTGTAAGTAGCATAAGCTTTGTTATCAAAGTTTCATCCATCTCATGGGACTAACTTATCTATTCATCCAGGTTTTTGCCTGAGGAGGAAAGATTAGAAGAAAAGAAACTTTAGTAGGAGGTAGTCTCCTTTGATCACACATTTTATGATATATGATATATGCTGTGGTGATTTAATGCCAGAAGTCTTCTAAAAGCCCAATAAATGGTCTCAATTTATAAATGGAAAAGCAAAGCAGGCAACCTTTCTGTGGAAAAGGCCAATAAACTGATAGTGCAGTAGTACCGTTAAATATGAGAGATGCACTAAAAATAAATACTTGATTATGCAGGCTTACCAGGAATTTGAGATATTTTTCAAAGGCTGGCTTCTTGTAGTTGCTTCAGAACCATTTGTCTGAGATTTTAACACTAAAAGTGGAGTTGTCTTGATGTCCAGGGGAAAAAACCCAACAGGTAAATGACTCTGGCAGTCACATCCAGATTGTTAGATTAGCTTGTAAGAAATGGTCATATAGCTGAACTCAACTCACTAAGTGACACAAGCTTCTCCTTTTGTTTAAAAGGGCTTTGATCCAAACCTTTGTAAATTGTACAAGAAATGCTTGGAATGAAGCCAGTTACGATTATTTTTTTTATGGTCAGCTGAAACTACTGAAGTAAAAGAGGGAATTAGACAGGAAGGCACTAAGCCAAACCTCAGGTGAGAGGTAAAATGCTGGGTCTGTTAAGAAACCAGAAATTCCTTTAGATAGGATGCCCAACGACATATATAATGTACTGTTGGCTTTACTTGGAAAAGAGATCTATAGTTCCGTGTTCAGCTACTGTTTTAACAAGTAACATAAAAACATTATTTTTATGCAGTATTAAAATTATTCTCCACTGTAGCTTTTCTGAAGGCCAAATTCATCAGTGCAGTGTGCTGTCATTGGTAAATAGATCTGTAGTAGATGCAAACCTTGTTTTGTACAAACTATCTCCCAAATAATAGAGCAATTTCTTGAGTATCGTTATTTTTCCCTTTCACTTGGGCTAGTTCCACACATTCTTACAATCTAAAGCCCATTTTCAATTTTTATGCCCTAAAAACCTTAATAGTTAGTGTCTGTGCTCCCTTGACACTGTCGCTGAACCAAGCTACACAGATTTAGCTCTTTTAATCTTCTCTAATAAGTCAGTCCCCTTCCATCTGCCTCAATTTGTGTTGCTCTCTGAACTACCTCCAGTTTGTCCATCTCTTGCTAATGAGGTGAACTAACCCCAAAGCTCTTGGGAATGAGACTAATTCCTCCCTCACTGCTGACATGATCCTTCCTGATATGTACTGTGCTGGGGATAGAAAGGGATTGTGAAGAGTGTACAAGTGGAGGAGCTCATAGACAACAAAATATATATTAGTTGCAGTAAGTCTGAGACAAGAAAATGGATTATTCATGTCAGACTTTCCTTGTTCGTCCTCTTCCTAACCTGTGGCAACACCCACAAAGTTACATTGGATTTCCCTCAGCAGCCAGTTTCTCCACTGCACCTATGTGTCCCTCTCCTCTCCTGCCCTTCCTGCAAGCACCCAGATTGAACATGCTGGTACAGGTCATTCTCTCCTTCATAATTTGTTCCCACAAGGAAGAATTTGATATGCAGCACAGTGCTATCTGCTCTTAAAATGATCAGCCTGCCCAGTGTTTTTTGCAGGCAAATTGGTTCTGCTGCATTAGAGCAGGAGATGGTGGGGAAGACATCTAGGAGCCCTTTGCTCCTGTGAGAATTTCCCTGCTGCCTGTGGACCATTCCTCAGAAAGCTCTACTCATCAGAGATGAGATTTGCTTTTGTGGCTGAAATTGTGCTGTGACTGAGAAGCAGGTCTCTCTTGGAGCATTGGGCAGTTTTTATGTACTGGAAACCCAGGTTCTAGAGCTACCTGCAAGATAAGGATTGAGAATATTGAATTTAACCTGATAATTTAACCTGATAATTTTCCATGAAGGAAAGCCAAGTCGTTACAGCCCTTGGTGCTGAGGAGATCTTTGATTATGCCTGCGCTTGCAGAAATACTTTCCTTTCCTTCTCTAGGAAAATTGCCTAAGAGGAGTGGTTTTCTATTTGCTGCTGGCAAAATTTTAGGTATACTACTTAAAAATACTTCCTTGCCAGTCTGACATCTGAGGTTTGGTAGACATTTTACCATTAATATCCAGTAGTTCATTAAAGTCTTCCCCTTTCTGTTGGATGTATTAATCTCCATAGTATTCTCCATAGCATATTCTTTCAAGGCACAAGTGACTTCACTTAAATTGTGTGCAGAAATAATCTATGACGTTAGAAACTGTGAAGGTGCAAAAAAATACTAATTAAAACTTCTGGAGGCTTCACTGGATAAAAAGGGACCATCTGTAATGGAGAACCATCTCCTTTAGCCATTTGTCTTCAGAACCAAACAGCAGTCATCAATTTCAACCGATCCTGAAAGAAAGACAATCTTGGCACTATCCAGCTTTCCCCATGCTTCCCTATGAGTTCTGCATCCAGTAAGCATTTGTTGATTTTTATCCTCCTCTGCCCTGTCTCATGTATCTTTGTTACCCAGTTACTGAAGACGAGGCATGCAATGAGCATTTGTATTTTCTGTATCAGTGCATGGGAATTTGTGCATTCAAACACACGTCTTACTCTATTCTGAAATTTGCTATTGGAAAAGGATACAAAGAAACATGAAACTTTGCAGTTCAGGGCTCTTAGTTAATGTTTTCATGGAAGTAAGCTATACCCAAAGGCAATTCAAGCTTCCCCTTTCTCTCAGGGGATCCTAAGCTTACCTACCCTGTCTACTTATTTTAACATCTCGTTCAGTCAGACAGGAATTTTTGGACGCTACTCAGTGATGTAAATATATAAAATGATAGCAAATATTTGAGATCTAGGAAAAAGAGGATGGCTTTTATTGTATCATTTTAAAATCTTTAAATTACTGTGAATTATATTGTGATTACCTCAGCTTTTTCTGGAATATTAATACAGGTCTAGATTTTACAACTGATCTCAAGCTGATTTAAAAACTGATCTCAAGATTTAATCCAAATTAAGTGCATTAATAATTCAGCTTGGGAATCTTTGACTTTGTTAAAGGTTAATATCTAACCTGGGAGAGTCATGTATGTAATGCCTGACAATGAGAAGTTTAACTGGTCCAGTGTACAAAGGACCATGGCACATACTTCATGTTCCATGTTCACTCCTGAGTCAAACACCTGGAGTATATTACCTCCTTTCTGCAAAGGATGGGTAAAACTTGTAGTGCAGGATATCTTCTGTCTTCTAGCAGACATAACACCACCAGTAAAGCTGTCCCCAACCCACCCCAGGTGGTTAAATACCAGTGCCTATGATGGAAAAATCTTTCTCCTCCATGCTTTTCTCAAGTGAAAGATGCTCACAGGCAGGCAGGGAGCACAAATGTGCTTTCCAGACCCAAAAGCCAACCTGGAGGCTTTCACTCAGACCCTCTTGGCTTGTAGACGATCCAGTCTGGAGAAGGAATTCCCTTCCTCCATGGAGCCAAACCTCACTACCTTTCTCAAGTGGTGGAATCTGATTAAAACACCTCAGTTTCCCTTCCGGACCAAAGCAGGAGAGAGCAGAGAACCTCAGTAAAATGGGCACAGCCAAACCATGAGGGTTTACTCAAATAATTCAGAGGAAACTCCTGATTACCATTTGGATTTGGCCCTTTCCTTGAAAGCATTGGAGTGAGCTTTGAAGGGTAGGACATAGTTATGTCTAAACGTTCAATAAGCCTTAGCTTGTCCTTGTTTGGTGGCATTTAACTGCGCTGCTCCTGTTGTGCTCTGACAGCTCAGTCTCGGGGCACACATTTGGCTGGTGGCCATAGGCTTCACTGTCACAGCACCTGCTGAGTGCCCACATTGTGGTGGGTCCATCAGCTGCTGCTCTCTCTGGGTATCTCACCAGCATGTCAACAGCACCCTGAGGAGAGAGATGGACAGCAGAGCACTCTGTAATCCTCATGTGGCGGGGTGGGGAAACGAAGAAAAAAACGAAACTACCTGGATGCTGAAAAATCCTGGCGTCTCCCTCCGAACTCCTCAAGTTCACATTGAAGGTTTGGGGATTTGTCAATATGTATATTTATAAAGAGGAGGGGGAAGAAAAGAATCGAACATGAGCATCTTCTGGCATGCTGGAGCTGTCTGCTCCCGCATTAGCATAGCCCTGATGGATTGGCGAGATGCCTGGAAGAAGCAGGCAGCTGCCTGTCGATCCTCCTGCAGCCTCCACGCTGGGCAGGGGCCGTGCCTGGAGCAGAACCTCAGCTGCTGCGGCAAGCGCTGCCTCACTTTTGGCATTGCAAGGCAGCAGCTGAAGCAGAATTTATGTTTAAAAAATATTTTCCCGTTGAATGATATTTCATTTAAATAAGACAAAGTCTTGCTGATCTTTTCTTGTTCCTGTTAGTCTGGGATTGGAGGATCGAGTGCTTCTGAGGGCTGTTCTGCATAGCAGAACTCAGCTCAGGATAAAGACTGTGAAACCTGGCTCTTTTCCTGCAGTTCGCATCATCTTATCCTTTGTTGTACCCATATCACTTCAGAGGTTTAGTGTCCCATCAATGTACAGTTTGCTGTATAAAGGGAAAGCACATGCCTACTTGATTTTCATCAACTGAATTTCCAGAACGACTACTCCAGAGGCATTTTTGCCTAGACAAAACAGTGATTTAAAACATAAAGCAGCATTTATGGCCTATTTTCCACTATTTATAAAGTTTAGTAAACATACATGCATGATGAATCATGATAGTGTCTTCTGTAGTCAAAGCTCACTGGGATAAATGTCTGATGCATAGCCAAGCAGAGTTATGTTTATGCAAAGGAGAAAATACAGATACAAGTTTTTCCTCTGTCTTAAATGGCAACCCTCATTTAGAGACTTCTTGTTTGTTTATGGCAGGAGGGAGATAAGAATTACAATTTTTAAGGAACACAAAGCAAACCCAAACAGGCTTTTGTTTACATTCAGTAATAACACTGATTATATATTTTGGGGTTGGGAAAAGTGCTTAAAAAGCTTGTCTTACAAAATCAGGCTGAATAAATGTTGCAGGCAAAGCTGTAATAACACCTGAAATAACACTTGATGTTACTCTACCAGACTGGCTTGAAGGGTACATGCTCCATTGATTTTCAGAGCTTATTGCTTGTAATATTTCTGCCAGCACGCTCATTACAACTCCTTGCTATTATCAGGCTCAGAGGAGGCAGCTGAGAGCTGACAATAACATCTGACACGTTGCATACCTTCGATTGATAGAGATTTTTCCCTTTTCAAAGTCATTATGTAGATCCCAGCAGCACCTTTACCGCTTTGAATTCTCTTGCAGTGCTCTCGTATAATGTTTATACAGTATCTTATTGCTCAGCTGAAAGACTGCTGGTGCCAGTCATAAAGATACACATCTGTGCCACTTCTGTGAGGAAAGAACTAAGAGGAGGGTGATAATATAATTAGTACTGTCAAGAATATTTTACCAGTATAGACTGCAACTTAAATCAGTTATCTGGAGGTTTTTTTGTGCTGCACCTGGGTAAATACTGGTGGTGATTTTATTCTTTCTGGACAGTGTACTAGTGATTGACTTATTTCTCTACAGCGAAAGGATCTGGACTCTGATCCACTCAGCACTTGAGTTGAACCTCTTCTTTTCTATAAGAAAAAATGTTTCCCTGAAAATACAGCTGCTACCTCAGTTCACTCCTGCAGTTTGTAATTGATTTCTTGTAACCCAATTAAAAATGAACTTTAGGTTAAAATAGGCATAATTCCATAAAGCAAAACAGGGTTTGGGCCTTAGAAATCAGTGCTGGCCAGCACTGTGGGTTTGTCTAGTCTTTGAAGGAAAACAGGCACATGAAATATATAAACTAACACTTCTGAAGCATGGCTACAACTCCTGTTTGTACCAATCAAGGCTCAGTTTGTGTGACTCAGCTTAGACAACTAAACCAGGTTGATTTAAACTGTCCTGAATCAAATTAATTGGGTTTTTATATATTCTAAGAGTGAAAAGTAAAAGAAAAAAAATAGTCTAAAATTTTTCTGGTGCTTTTTTCCTACTATTGCAGGTACAACATTTTCCATAAAATAGAAACCATCAGTAATAAATTACTATTTAGATTCAGAATGCCAGAGAACATATCTGACGCAAATACCAGGAATGTAAACAGTGTCCACAACAGGGAAAACTATAATGATGTGGAAACTTTCTTCTGCAGTGCTGTCATGAGCAGACTCAATCCTGAACACAAACATAGACACCGCCAGAATTATTCCTTAGAGTCTGGTAAAGTACGTTGCATCTTTAGACTGAGAGGCTTGTGTTGGATAACATCCCAAAACTGCTAGTCTCAGGCTATGTTATTTGCTTGGAAGGAAAAGGATTTTTAGCCCTGGACAGAAATCTCTGATATCTTCTCCCACAAAAAAAAAAGTCTTCTTGCTCACCATGCCTTGAAGTGATTTGTGGCGTGAGAGGCAGCAGTAATTCATCAGGGCGAGGCAGCTGCCTGCAGGACACAACATCAAGTTGTCATTGTTTTTCCCAGATCTTAATAACATGCTTGGAAAAAAAAGAAAAGTGTGGTGAAGATTGATGCAAGTTGGCAAATCAAGGTGATGTAAGAGCAGGTATTTTGCTTAATAGTCTCATGATGTTCAGTTACTGAACTTTGCTTTCCCAGTCTTGAATTTTCCTTATTGTAGTCACGTAGTTCTTTGATCCTGCCAGCTCATACCTGTGCTGGACTGATGTCCGCTTCGCGTGCCCTAGTGACACAATCGGCCTTTCTTTCTCACCTCATTTTTCTTTTTTTGGCAATGATTGTGAATTGGTGCTAAGAAATACCTGGGGGGTATTATGTTAATATATTATTGCCAAGACCTTGTCAAACTTCTCTTGAGGCAGGAGTTCCTGTCTGCAGCCACCAGGAGGCTCAGCCATCAGCGATGACCCACCTCACCCTGGTCAGTAAAGGGTAGTGACCAAGCAGGTAGTGCTGCATCTCTAATGATTCGACAAGCCCCCTTGGATGCTCCAAAACTGGTCTACCAAGCCTTTTCTGTAAGCTTTTTTTGGAGGGAATTGCTTACCCCACACTGCCATCGCTGTGCCAGCAAAATCTTCTGTTCTTTTTGAGGAGTGCTTTTTATAGCCTAGCTGGTGTTACTGTGAGAGCTGGTGTGACTACACCAGAGGCAAGATGTGCTGTGTTTGCCAGAAAGGGCCTGAAAGTAGATGGGCCAGTAGAAAGGGACCCTTCTCAGTGCTGCAGACGTGCCCCATGTGTGTTCCCTCTGACCAGGCTGCAGCAATGCTGCTCTCCACCTGCCTCCACCTCTGCTTTCTGCTTCCTTTTTTCCCCTGAAGGGATGCATAGACCTTTTACTGCTGTAGAGGAAGATCACACTTCCAAAACCAGACTTGGGAATCTCCAAGTGTATATAAAAAAAAAAAAAAGATTGATGTCAGCTACCTAAGAAAGGCTTTGTGCTAGGAGAACTTTTACACATACCCGTGCCTATTTTACATGAACTATCCCTGTGCACATACAAAAGATAAAGGGGTTGCTTGCACCCTCACAAATATACACTTATCTGTGTTTATTATTTATAAATGTGCACATCTCTAACATGCACACTTCAAAAGCGTAGTATTCAGGTCATACCTACCGGTACCAGAAACATTTTCCTATTAAACTTCACGAGGTTTCTTTAAAGGAGGAGAGAATCAACATGTGAACAATATGGATACCAAACGTAACTACCTCTCAGAATGCACAGTTGTGCCTCTTGTTTGCAATAGCACAGAAAAGCTCTGTGTCAGACCAGAGAGCTGCAAATTATTGCAATAATTTAAGTAAATAAGCTTGCTTTATCATTATAGAAAGTTTCCTCACTGAGCTAGATGTACTGATATATTTGTTTTTTCATGAATATAAATGTCTACTACTGATGGAAACAGTCAGCTGTCACTACAGTACAAATGCAAATTGCAAACTAATGGTTGAACAATTAAGATCTAGTGCACAGAGCTTATTGCCACTGGAGGACTGTAATTGAATTCCTATTGCTGTCAGACAGGTTGAAAATTACTGTAATGAAGAGCATCAGTTTTCTACTCTACATCTCATTGTTTCCCAGCCAAGGAGCAGTACTGTTAAAGAGTTTCCCATAAATAGATCAAACAGCATTGGGAAAAGAGAGCAACAACTGACAGAGGAATGCTACCTGTCATTAAAGGGGAAAGTAATTAACACTCTTTAGTTTGATTCCCACATGCCCATGAAATCCAGGAATCTAAAATCATGACTCTTCCCCCAACAATTCTGGTTGTGTTACTGTGTATGTGGAGTGAAATTGGTGATCAGACAGCAGGGTACCCAAACACCAGTAAATAATTTGATCTAGTCCCTAATACCCCAAAGCCTTATACAATGTAAGAGACAGCTCTACCATCTACTCCAATATGTTTTTAATCAATCTTTGGTTATACAAGTGAAAGTAGATATTTTTTACTGGTACCTTCCTTAACATATATAAGGTGTGTTAACATATATACATGTACATAGCATCTTAGTTACAAGTAACCTGTCTGAATAATCTCTAGAATGAGCAAATTTATAGGAGATATATTGAAGGATACAAAGAAGGAAAGATTACTTAGAAAATACACTGATTGGTGTCATCTCCTGCTTTCTATATAGATATTGCTGCTTTTGATATTGCAGGCAAAGGCATGAAGTAGAGTTCTCTATTTGTTTCTTTCAGTTTCTTGTTTGGGGAGGTTATAGCCCATAATAAGAGTAACTCCATGTTCCTGGTCACTCTGCAGGGAAAACTTCCATCCTGTCTCAAATCTGAGAAAACAGATTTGCAGTCACTGAAGGTGACTGGGGTGTCCCAGCACCGTTCCCTTAAGGCTGTCTCTGAGTGCAATGTTTGCATTAGCTGGGCTGGGTCCATGCATTGGGAGCTGGGAAGGGCTGATCTTCAAAATCACTTCCAGAAACTCTGTGTGGTACAGAACTCACTGCTCCCAACTTTGGCATGTATATTAGACATCTTAATTAGGCTGTGGCAGTACTCTGATATTTGGGGATGCCACTTAAGCTGTCTGATAACGGTTCTTGCACTCAGAAATGCCCAAGAATACGCTGCAAGAATAAAGGAAATTTCATCTGATGGTGTCACTCACACCACTTCTTCTTGAGGTGTACCAGCCTTCCTCCTTCTTGACCTAATGCCTGCATAGATGCACGTATAAACTGGTCTGCTGCTGTTCTGTAAATCCAGAGAACAATTTCCTTTGGAGAGGTCAGCTTTCCTGTCAAAAGGGCAGTTATAAATTTTTTTCAGCATCTAAGATGCATTGGAGAGTCTGTCGAGGGGATAAGGCTATTGATGAAGCATTTTGATATGAAACCTGTTTGGCCAGACCTGTACTTGGTGTTGCAGCTGGTTTGAGTTTTGCCTCAGACGATGCAGGTGCAGATCCAGCACTACAGAAAGAAAGCACCTGCTTCGTCTAAGCAACTACAAAATGTTTTGTTAGAATAGGTCTAACAAATGCCATATGTTATGAAACTTATTTGAATTTAAAATATTGCTGTCGTGAGTAATTCTGGCTGTTTAATTTTCAATTACCCTGCTCAGCGTGGATGTGCATACATTTCAGTGTATTAAACGTGAAAAGAGAAGGAACGTTCTGGAATACGAACAAGCAGCATGCTGTAATTGTCTCAATAGTCTAGTCACTTTACAATTTAAAATAGTGCAGTAGAAAAATAAAATTGAGGATTCCAAACAGTTTTTGTACTTTTCTAATCCTTGGAGGTCCTGCCTGAATTCAGTGCATTCAGTATACCCCATCATAAAAATGAAGAAAAAAATGGCAGTTTTCCTGCTTGCTCTATAAGTTACTCAGCTCAGATGATGCCTAAGGAAAAGGATTCCTTTATCCAGGGGCATTTCTGAGTATCAGTTACATTCAGTCTCCTGTAGTACAAATTCCCTGCTCTTGTGATCCTCAGTTAAGTGCTCAGAGCTCGTTAGTGACCAGCTTTGGAGCTGAATCCATTTACTTTGGACCAGCAGTGAACTCTCAAGTGAAAATTACCTGATTAACTTTGGCTCCCATGTTGGAAGTGTAAATCTGTCTGGATGCTGCACAGCAATTCGGTTGTCACATTGAATATTTAGTACTCTTTAACAGAATTCAACACAGTGTGTATTATTTCTGTAGAGACTAGCAGTTGACGGGACTGTCCAGTTCTCATTGCTTCAAGAACCAAAGCAGAAGGGAAGCAGTTCACAACTGATGTAGTGTTGTTTTTTTTTTTTTTTAAGGCACTCCACTGCTATAAACTTTGTGCTAATGCAGAGGTGGTAATGACAAACAACTTCCTTTTGGCAAAAGCAAACCAATTACAATCTAATAACTGTGTTACACCCCAGCAGCTAAATAATTCATGCTATTGGCAGAAGGTCTCTGTTCTTTTCTATTGGTCTTTTCAGTCCAATATAGTGAGATGTTAATATATCAGAGGAGAGAGATCTCCCTCCTTATTAAGAGGTTATTGTATTTTAATAGAAAAACACCCCCAAATGCAGGGTTTTCAAGCACATTGTATGACATGCTTGAAAAGCAAAAGCCACATAATCAAGTGCCTCAAATTAAGATGCTCTTACTTTTATAGGATGGTTTCATCCTTGATGAATATTAAAATTCTAAGTTTTGTTTCAAGTAACAAAGACGGTTTCTGTATAATGACAAACGATGTACTCAAACTGGGTCATTTAACAACAAGCAACACAAAGGCTGGACACTTTTCCAGGCTAATAGTTTTATAACTAGTAATCACCTGATTTTGGCACCTGACATCTCTCATTAAAAAGATTATTGCTCATGCTGAAAGAATACCAGGATGTCTGGAAAGCTCAGCTCTTCCTGGGATCCTGGCAGCTGTGCAATATGTTCCAGGCTGGTGAGATCCACCTTGGTGGGAATGGTTGGGGAATTTAAGGCATGTACCTCTCTTGGGAGGACTCAGCCGCTTTGATAAAGTCAAGTGATCTTCTTTTCCTTAACTTGAAACAGTGGCGTTCTATACCGAGATTATAATAGGCCACAAACAGTAGGAAAGGGATATCATGTGAGAAGTCCACTTATCCCAGAAATAGTCATTCTTACTTAGTGATGATTTTTTTTTTTAAGTAAAAATCAGAGCAGACAACTTGTGATTTCTTTCTTGCCTCATATCTGTGCACACCTATAACCTTCTGCTACCCTAGATGCTTTCATATTATCTAGTGTTTTCATTTTTTCCTAGTTCTCAAGGTCTAGAATTATGCACCCAGTTCCACCACAGTGGACACACAGGAGAAATAATCTGATGACAGAAGAGGGCAGGTTTGGTATGGAACGCATTTAAAATAGCTAACCATCATGCTCTTGATTCTACTTCCAGCACTAAAAGCTATTCTAGTGCCCGCCAAACCTTCATGCTTTATATTCCTGTGTTGCTTATTTGCTAGGGAACACCAGAAAACCAAAATGGCAGCAACTGGCGGCTAATTGGTTCAACCTGAAGACTGTCCAGTTCCCACTGTGTGGCCTGATCTCTATGAATAAGAATAGGAAATAATCCCTCCCATGAAAGGATTTCTTATAACTTCCAGCTCATTGGATTAGTTCCGCATTTCAATGACACTTCATGTGGCCAATTTACATTAGCACTAAGCCAAGCTTGACTGCACACTGCCTTACCAGAAAACATCTTCTGTGTGATATGAGGTGTGTTTATCAGATGCAATGCTGGCTGCTCTCCAAGGGAAAAAACCTGGCACCAAAAGAAATTAGAGGCCTTATTCTTGAATGTGATGTTTCAAATGCCAAAATCTTATGTCTTAATTCAGTTTTGTTCTAGGCCTAATTACAGAAAATACACCAATTTTATTTTCTTATAATAATTCATAAAAAGGCCTCAGTTCTGGCAATTTGTTTTCCTTCTCTTGAAGCTATTTATACCTCTAATAGGAGGGGGGGTGAAATCTCCTTTTGGAACATCTCTTTACAAAGAGGAAGACAGCATCTTGTGGATTATCCTAATTTCATCTAGGAAAAAAAAAAGCCATTATTACTTCTCAGATGCTCTTTTCTTCACCAGATAATTTTTATGTAAAGGGAAGTTCATCACTGTTTTAAACAAGAACAATGGTAGTTTTCAACTGCCATGGATGCGATTCTTCTACAAACTTAAAAAATTGCAGTTAATGAGGTGCTCTTAGAGTCTACATCAAAAACCACATTTACAAGATAAAAATGCCAGATCAAACACACAGATTCAGCTATCAGTTCTAGATGAACTCAAATGCTTAACATAAGTTGTTATTGACCCCAAGAGAACAATTAATTAAATGGTTTCAGCCGTGAGTGTTGAATAATATCTGTGATGGATTTATCCTTGTTCTGTGTTTGGTCTAATCAGCACAAGGAACAGCAAAGTAAATATTGTTAACTTCACCACCTCTGTCTCAATTTAAAAATGTGTGAAAAGCTTTGCTCTGATTTCTTCCATAGTTGATTTTCCTGAGGAAGATTTTAAAATTCATATGTAGAGCCAAACTTACTTCTGTGCAAAACCACTGACATCAACGCTAACGCCGATACGAAGGAACGAGTGAAAGAGTTCCTGCTTTTAGTGGATTTGTCCATAGTTTTTGTGAGCACAAAACCAAATTCAGCTTGTTTAATTTTTATCTTGTGACTTCATCCTGCAAATAGATACATAAAACTGCACGTGTTGCCCACTTACATGGCATAAAATTGCTCCCATTCTTAAGCCATTGCAGAACTGGGACTTTAACAAAAAAACATATCAGTATTAAATCACTTTCTTCTGCCATAAATCCTTTGCAAATTAAGGTAATGCTTTCCAGAAGCATGTATGTAAGCTGAAGCCTAGAAGTTTTCAGTTTCCTTGCCTGTTCACAGAGGATAACTAACAATTTCAAGTCTCTAATATCTTCCTTACAAAAAAGAAGGGTTGGTATATGCTGGGGAGAGACTTCTCATTTCTCAGAGACCAGAAGTAGTTGCTTCCTACAGGTTCCCATGTAGTAGATACCACACTGTTTCTGCAGCTTACTAATGCTTCGTTAATTTTATCACTTGCAAATGAAAGCTAATTCATTGAATTCACTTCCAAGATTTTTATTTCATTTTCCTGCTCATTAACGTTAGTTACTTGAATTTTCAAAGTTGTTGTTTTGGGTTGTTTTTTTTTCCTTTCTCTGAACATCACCATCTTTATGTTTGAATTTCCTTAAGGCCGTATATTTTCATATTTAATTGCTTTATGAATAATGTGGGGATTTTTCTTTGCGTTCTTTAAAGTGGAAAGGAATTTGTCTCCCTTCTAGGAGAATCTGCTGTAATTTGAGGTAAGAGTCAATAGCAAACACACCTCTGTTTAGCAGCTGCTTTCGAAATACGGAGGAAGCAGCGAAGTGTAACTTTTATATTGATGAAGTCCATTACAGGTTGGATTTATGAACATTTTCCCTTAAAATGATAGTGTGTCCTTGTTAGCTAGTTCTATGCCAATATAGGCCATATTATGGTGGTAATATTTCCAGGGACAGTCATCTTTTCCTTCTAGGTAAAGAAAATTGTAGTATCTAGTATAAAAGTTATACCAGGGAGATCCAGCACAGATTTGGAGTGGTCAGAAATAAAAACTTGTCAAGACCTGAATTTCAACCAGTGACTCCAGTATCATTACGCTCAGTGCAAAAATTATGTGATGGAATTGTAGGGATTCTCAGAAATGTAATAAATTCCATGATAAATGGAAGAGGTGATTCACTTCCATGTCACAGAGACTTCTACTTTACTAATAAATAGTTCAGGATTTTTGAAAATGTACTAAAATAATAACCAAAGATGTTTCAGTTGTGTATTATGTATCTTAGGTCTGGAATTCTCTCTCCTTTAATACCTTCCAATCCTGTATTTTCCTTTTTCCCAGTCTATCCCTGAGCAAATGCAAAAACAGTTGACTCCAGCAATGAGTTCAGTCCACAATAATCCTGAAGCTTTCCAAATACTCAGTGTCAAGTTCTGTCAGATGTGGTCTGACTAGCACAGTCTCAGCTGGCCTCGATAGCTAAAAGAAAATGTTGTGTGAAGGTAATACCTCTTATGGAGATACGAAGTGTGGTATCATCCCATGGAACTTTTTCTCTTGAATAGTCAAAAATACCCTCCAGGCAGGCTCTGAGTGACCTGCTTTCCTACTGATTCTTGTCTGTCAAGGATTTCCCCAGCTGTGGTGATACTAAAACTGCAACAGTTGAATGAACCATGCAGAAGGTGGTGTAGTGAGAGGGCAGGATGCCCAGTGCTTCCAGGAACTGTGTGGGACTTCACTGACTTCAGTAGTATGTTATATGTTGGTAGGAAAATCTTTAGTCTGATCTGGTGACATCTGGTCATTTTGAAATGCAAAACCTTTGAAAGCCATCTCTGTGTGGAGTTTCTAGTCGTCTGTCTGCTTGCTGTCCCCTTTTTTTCAAAGTTTTCTGGGTGTTAGAGCCTCTCCCAGCTGTGGCAGTGACGGGAGCACGGCAGTGACCTTGAGCAGATTGACAAGTGGAAGGATATAGGTTCCTAAAGTTTAGTGAAAAAAAAAAAAAAACAACCACCAAACAAACAACAAAACCAACCCTAGAACTGTTACCCGGGAGTGAAAGGAAAGCATTGTTAGTTATAAGATAGTCTGGCACCTCCTATTCCACCTCCATGAGTGCCTGCGCTGTACCTTCCATTGGATGGGGAAGACTTCCATTCCCTCCTCTTTCCAGAAACTGAGGGGTGTCCAACACCCCAGACAAAAAGTGTCTTGGAAATTGGTGCAGCCAGTGGAGCTATTTTGGGTGATGGAGGCACCAGGGATGCTGTGTTGAGCCCTGCCTGGGAATATGAAGAGATATGACAATACTTCTGTCACTGACAATTAGCTCAGTAAGTCAGAGGCTGCCTTTAAAGGCAGTTACTCAGCCTGGCAACGAGCTGTCCAAGTGTTTTAGAGGCAATGAAGTACTTGTGTACAGACATCCTTGCAAGGATCCTGTGCCCGTGTCCTTCCCTAGAGGGGAGCAGGGCAGGAGTACGTGCAGCGTGCAGGCTCCTCCATTCTGGGGGTGACAGTAATGTATCACACGCCAAAAGCATCCTTACCCTTCGGGGGCAAGGGGGGGGAAATAATGGAGTGGGATGTGTTTTTCAGCCACTAATCTTCTTCTGTCCTGCCAGGCTCCGTTAGTCACTGCGTGTGCTGGTGGGCAGTCCCGTTTCTTTGCCTCAGCGCTAACTGTAAAATTAACTTTCAGATATTCAAAACAGCTTGCAGGGATTTAGCCATATAATTTCTTCTGACATTAGTGGGAGATACATGATTAAAACTTAGCTCTGTGGCCTGAAATTGTCCCTGCTGGTGGTGTGCTTTCACCTTCTACTGGCAGCAGTGATGCCCCAGCTTAGCTGGGGCTGTCAGAGGCAGATGGGCTCGAAGTCAGGGAGGTGACCTGCTACTTCTGCTTGTCGGAGAGATTTCTCATCCTGCTCGCTGCTGGACATGCTGAGCAGGAGCATCTCCTGTGCAGAATGATGATGAAGGGCACAAGAGGTGGTGCAGGAAGGAAGATGGATGGATGAAGGGGAAGGTGGAGGCACAAGGGCTGGCAGAGCAGGAGCTGCGATTCCTTGATGCTGTTCTGTCCCAGCTGAGTCCCGTCTTCTCTAGTGCAAATTCCCAATGGATTGCAACACACACTTGTGTGGCCACCTCCTTAAATAGCCAGAGAAAAGCTGGGCAATTTCTAAGGCTTTAGCTTTTCATCTATATTCTTCATAAAAATAAATATAGATTGAACAGTCAAAAGGGAATTCAGAAGCACCAGGACAAACTCTTAGAAGAAAGTGTCCCACAATATAGCCCCTCACAAAAAATGCAAGTACACTTCTTGTGGAGGAAATAAGCCCATTTCAGCTACCACCTATTCCTGGGAAACATGTGCTGCTATAGCCCCGGGGGTTGTCCACAGCAGTTTCAAGTCATTACAAATAACAGGCAACAAAACTCTGAGGAAAACTCAGAAAGGGTATATAATCTTTGCTCTCTGACTAGAAAAAAAATATCCAGGACTTGGAAATACCTCATTCCCAAGAATCATTCTGATTTAAAATTTGCCCTTTCGGTGTAATTTAAATTTCAGCAAGCCAAAAGAATATTGGAGAAAAACCCTCCAAGTAATTTCTTTCTCTTCACTCAGTAATAAAAATTCATGTTATCCTTGTTCCTCATTTTGAAGCAGAATTATAAATCTATAGTTATATGAATGTTGCAAGTACTATATACATTATTAATTGTCTGTAATAGGCATAGTCTATTTTATATTTTTATAACACAGTCCCTCCTCTCCCATCACATCATCATAGTAAAAGTAATTTCAGAGTTAATATTCGTAATTCTAGGAGAATGAGAAACAGGAGGTCTTCCGTTATGGTTTTTGACCCTGCAATTCATCTTCCTGAAGAAAAGACACTTAGTGCTTGGAGCAGCTCAGGAGGGGTTAGCTAAGATGACTTCAAGAATTATGTCTGGTTTTCTCCCATCCTGGAGAGCATTCAGCTGCTCCCTGTCTTGAAGGATCTCTGTGTTAGCTGCCTGCAGCCCGGAGATGTATGTGACAAATACCCATATGTCCTGAGGACATAAAAATGCCCTGGCCGTGCTTGTCCCCCCCACCTGTACTGCAGTGGAGGCTGTCACCTCCAGCTCCCTCCTGCCTGCATTCAGGGCTGTCACATTCTTATCTGTTCTAACCTGGTTCCTTTTGACGTCTCAGCTAAAACTGGAGGAAGAGAAGGGTGCAGTTTGTAATGCGAAGTGAGGCACTGGCTTTTAGAATAGTGCTTTGGAATAATTTCAGTGGATTAGCTGCTCTATTCTTCCTCTACAAATTCGTCCAATATAATCATGTTGATTTATCAGAGAACCAATGAAAAGTGGTAAAAATTCATGTTTTAAAAAAAAAAAAGAGAGAGAACATACAATGAACTGAATAATAAGAATAATCTAAGGACACAATAGATTTCACCAGTTAAAGACAAACTTTTTGTCAGAATATCTTGCTGTTTTTTTCCCTTAATATAATAGAATATTTGTGCTTAATTATCTGTGGTGATAAGTGAGATCTGTGAGAGCTATTATAGAGACATTATTAAATTTTATATCTATCTAGTAAAGAGATAATGATACCAATTACATGTACGCGTTCCAGTTTTGTAAACGTTTCTCCCTAGAACAGTATCTAGCAGGACTTCAGAATCTTCCTTTTTTGAGGCTTTTTGATGGCTTTCTGCCATCAATTGTAACATGCTAAGCAAGCAATCACTTACAGTGATAACAAATCATACAGCATAAACCACTGTAGCAGAACAAAGCATTTCCAGTGGTGTTCTAGCTGGTAAAACAAAGGACAGGTTGAAAGGTTGGAGTGGAAGAATAGGATATAAAATGTATTCAAAGCATCATAACTCTCATGGACTTTTAACTATTCATGATTACGTCCTAATAGCGAAGTTGTGCCTTTAAGTCACTGCTTGCTGCTCTCTGACAGTGCACAACTTGATTTTTCATCTCATTGTGTGGTAGTCCCCCGGGGCAGCACTCTGGCAGCTCTATGCCATAGCTAGCTGGTTCCTTCCCGTGAAAGTTTAAACAGCAATTATTCCCCAGGCCTGCACAGGGTGGAATTGAAGCTTTAAAGAATTTGGCATCCCTGCTCAGGAGGTGCAAGGTGGAGCACACAGCGTGCCTGGCAGCTATCAGAGGTCAGGGTCTCACTTGTGCTGTCTTGTTTTAGTGCAGGTAATAATGCGTTTGAGGCAAAGGGAGTCAGTGATCATAATTCTGCTCCTAACGTGAACTGAGCAGTGTCCTCAGACTGGGTTATTCCACTAGTTAAAATACATCCACTTCTGCAACAGCTACTCCATGGAATAAAACAGACCTTAATTGTCTAAACTGTGAAGTGAACTGTCACAGTTTGCGTTCCTCGTAGCCTTACAAACACGACACATATTGTATTAGTTCAGGCTTGTTTCACAGGCTGAATGTTTATGAGCTCCTTGTGAGTACATTTTACTGAAACAAGCTTTGACAGTTGCTAAAGATTTTCAGTGATAAAAATATATTCTTGGTGATTCAGACCATGCCTAGTCATATTAGAACAGGAGAGAAAAACTTGTGTCTCATGTGATAACCTTTCCTCTGAATAAGCAAGTCAATCTGCAGAACCTTATTGCAGAGAAATACCAAAAAAATTAATATAATATTTGTTTATTACCATCATTCCCACAGGAGAGAACACAAAGATGTTTTTTTGGTTGAGTTGGTAGTATCTTCCACCTGGAAACACTCAACCGAAGCAAAACTCTGACCCAAACCCAGAGGTTGGGATTAAACATCACTGAACCCCAGGAGCTCAGAGTAGGGTTTTAATACAGATTGTGATTGTCTGCTATGGAAAATTGTCTGGGAAGAAGGTTTATAACCTACTACAAGAACTTCCTTGCACGTGCCCACTTTCTCCTGCTACCAGCAACCTTTGTATCTTTTCCTACTGTATTGTGCCCGGTCACAGGAGGACCAACCCAGGCCATCTTGAAAGCAAACTCAATTCCACTTTCCAATTTCATAGGAAAATGTGCAGGAATAATAACACTTGTAAGTCTTGTGCTTAAGCTGTGTGTATGGATATGCAAAATGTATAGCAGTACGTATGCCGAAACCACCTCTTGCTGTTCACCTATGGTCGTAATGTCCTTTTTGGGTGTGCTTGTGTCCTTCTCTCTCCTTCCTTAGTTTTAAACTAAGATCTTTGGGGTAGTGATTTTTCTCACTCTGGCATTGTGTGTTCCCAAGTATAGTGCAGAAGGTGCTAGTTTCTTATCAAACATAAAAGGCAATGGTGATAACAGCAGCACTGGAAAGATAACAGCATTTCTTCTTATGCTTTTGCCAGTGTCTTGTGAACTTATGGCTGCCCACTGCTCTGATCTTGTGAAGTTTTGCTGACAAAAAGCTGTACGGTTTGACTTGACATCACTGCTATGTCCCAGCCAACCACCCTGACTTTGCAGATTCCCTCCAGAGCAGTGAGCTGTGGGTGAAAGCAGGAAAGAGAATGACTTGGGCCTGAATTTGAAGAAGAATATATGTGAATATACAGCAAGCTGAGATGTCTGCAAAACTCTCCAATAGGCTGATCCTCAGCACAGTGGAGTCTTATACATGCTAATCGGTATCAAATGAGATGATCTCCTTATCCCAGACGGGTAAATTCAAGTTTGAAATTTGGTGGTGCTCTCTCAGCACCTTGTGGAATATCTTACACATCATGGATAAGATATTTATTTAGCATAAATTGAAAAGTTAGTCAGCTGGACCTGTGATTTTGTGCTGTGTGCTCTCCCCTGTACAGGTAATGGATTTTGCAGTTCATTTAGGAGAAAGAGGTTGCTCTAGCAATCAGTTTAGCTCCCACAGATGCCATTGGGAGTTTTGCTCTGTAAAGACTACAGAAAATTCATTAGTGTCCCATTAAACTGGTGTCAAGGTATCCCTTCAAAACAGGATTTGAATGCTAGTTCACTCATTCTGATCCAAAGTAATTGGTTGCTGTTTTGCTTGATCTTAATCAAAGGTCTGCAGTCAGCTGCATGCATTAATTACATCTATCTAGGCACGCAAAGTGCGTTTGATAATTTCTTGTCTACAAGACGTATAGTGTTTGATATGCAAGGAGGCTTCATCTCAGTGTTGTGGTTTCAGAGCCAGTGTCTGTGCTGTTTAAACTGGCATTAGCAGCTACTCACTCCTTGGCTTCCCCTGGTGCTATTTCCACAGATGTATTTGTGCAGTTGCATCAAGTGTTTATGTGTTTGTCACCCAAAAACTGCTCAGGTACGTTGTCAGCTTGGTGGGAAGGGTGGTCATGTTTCACAAGGAGTTAAACATATACTCAAGGTGCAGACAGGCAAGTGTTACACTTGGTAATGCAATGGTGTCTGTGGGAATCAGCCTTAAGAGGCACTAACATACTCAAAGAAGAAAAGAGTGAGGAGGAAAAGAGCCTCCCCTTCCAGCTTGGCATGATGGACAGTGGGTCTGTACAGAAGCGGAGCATGAACCTCTGTAAACACTGGATAAAGAGCATGAAAGGCAAGTGAGTTACGTGTGACATGGTGTTTCCCACTGACAGCAGTCAGAGTACACAGAAATGCATCTCTCAACACCAGAAAGATGTACACTGGGAAAGCTTATTAACTGCTTATAGAGTGGGAAATGAAACCCTTTGGGACAGGAGGTTTTGTTTCGCTTGTTGTCTGTGCCTCCATAAACATTTGGGTGTTACATATAAATACTTTTCACTTGCTTTTCTTTTAATTTGGCATTCAGAGGAATTGGCTTACGTCAAGACATTCCATGGCATGAGAGATGGCAACCTGGCCACCACCATGCTGAGCTCAGACATACCCTGTTCCCCAGTATTTTCCTTCAGGGTATGCAAGGGTCAATAGGCTGCATTTCCTCTTCACGTGCAGAGCCAGGACTGCGAACAGAACATCGAGAAAGGAAGAATTGTTGTCTGGTGACCACTGGTATCACATCATCTTTGTTACATAGGCAGGTCTCATGCTTGAACTCCATGGATCTTGGGGTAGCTTTAAACAGAATAGCTGAATTCTGGGTTGGATGCTGTCTAGGAGTTTTCAGCTTTTTAGGCAGGAAAATAAGAGAGAATGGGTGGATTAGGAAAGGAGCAGGACCCTCTAATCCATCCAAAATGGGTGATAAGAGCTGCAGAGCTATGAGGTTACAGAATCCATTCTGCAACAGTAATGCACCACTCTTGCTATCCACAAGGAAGCATGGCCCCCATATATCCACCCTCACTTCATTGGCCAGTCCCAATTCCTGGGTGCTGTAATGGGACAACCCTTCACAGAGCAAGGTTTTCATTGGCAAAATTAACTTTTGGTGTCTGTACATCTGTCTGCTGTAAAATAGCACTCTGAAAGGAATAAAATCCCTTTAAGTCTCAAATGGTATTGAATTACTGGCAGCCTAAACTCCAAATCCGCCATCACCTAAGAATTTTGCACCAAGATGAATGTCCTTCAGTCCTGTGCATTATTTTACGTATGGAAATCAGTACAAAGTTTCAAAAATAGCTTCTCCAAAATCACAGATTAATAGATCTGCCATTTCTCTGCGCAGTGTTAAAATTAATCTTCTTTCTGGTCTTGTAAGAGGCTGAGCTCTGCGTAAAAAGAAGTATATCCAGGTGATAAAGCTTTAATTTTAACTAACATGATGCTAATGAGCCATTACTCCTAGTGATTTCTACTGGGAAAAAGAAGTGGAAGAGAAGATAAGGAAAAGTCAGTGATACAACGTCCTTCGGCTAAATATAGAGTGTGGACTTAGTCCTTTGAACTAAGGTGTGCAAACAGTTAGTTTAGACATCCAAAAGATATGACAGCTTCTTTTCTGTGCAGTATTGACACCGACAATTTTATCTTAGCAGCACATAAAAATTAGTGTTAACAACAAATGAGTCGCTGAAGCAACGTCTTCTGGAACTAAAGAGTGGGGAGCAAAAATGTAGATTTTCCACAGAGGGGCAACACAATATAAGATGTGCCAGGGAAGAGCAGGGAAGTACTGTTGCAGATGTCCTATATTCAGAAATCATATTTACTATGTAATATATTTTTATTTTCATTCATGTCTCAGAACAATCAACAAAAGAAAACACTTTAAATTTACATG
The DNA here is from genome assembly GCA_013399435.1 of Arenaria interpres. Taxonomy (NCBI): domain Eukaryota; kingdom Metazoa; phylum Chordata; class Aves; order Charadriiformes; family Scolopacidae; genus Arenaria; species Arenaria interpres. The sequence continues at coordinate 134,609 of VXAK01003937.1, read as the reverse complement.
AGGGAAATGGGGTATAAAGTTCAAGCACTAAATTGGAGCTATAAACCCTGCCTTGAACTACTTTGTGTATTTGTAATAAAATGCTTGTGTAAAATTTGATACATCTACTCCAGTGTATAATTTCCCTGGTAAAAGTCCCATTTGCTGATGTAAAGGCTGCTAAAAAATGAATAAGAACAGTATAATCTGGCCCATATCAGAATAGAAGATCTTTCTATTTGCTAGAAGAATAACATTATCATTATCAAGTGGATCTAAAATGAATTTCAATAGGATTAATTGTGTTGTAACATCATTTCAGCCGCAATCCTGAAGACAGGGATGTGAATGTGATTTGCTCCCTTGGGTTCTTGTGAAAGCTGAAAGTCCCCTAAGCTTGCAGAAGACAAAAGTTAACATACAGATTGGAGAGCTGAACTACTTCTACCAACAATATCTTTACCAGCTCGACTGAAAACACATTTTGCCAAGGGAATTGCTGTGTATTTCTGACCTGTATCACCCTGGCCAACCTTCTGAAACAAGAAACTGGCTGGGACAGAAAAGTTTGCCTTTCTTGCTCTTTCCATAAGATACAGAGGCAAATGAGGTTGCATGGTAAATGAGGTGAGGAAAAGAAATACCACAAAGTTCACAGACACCTTATTGGGTAGGTCTAACATTGACTTTGGTCAGAACTCAGTTATGAAGCAATTGGTGTTGGCTGCATAAATGTTGCATGAGCTGTTGTGTTCTGAGCTTTCCACAAAATGCTCAGCAATGCTCCTTTGCCTTTATTCCTTCCCTTCATAGTTAAGTGACCCTGTTACTCCCCTAAAATAACACGTTCACAGTTTCAGGAAAGCAGAGAATCCGTTGGAGGAGTGACGCAAGTTGCCATCTTAGTGAGGGATGCCTTTTCATTTCAGCAAAGTCAATTCTGTGTTTGGAGGCTTCAGTAGCTGCCCTTTCACAGGGAGAGCTGTAACCAGCAATGCCTACGTTGCCCTGAAGAGGTGGGTGTTACAAAGCAGATAGCTCTGCTTTTGCACCTCCTTCAGGATGTGATGAAGGAGGAGGAAGTATCTCCTCTTAGTTCAATTCAGTGTATCTTCCTCTTTCTTGTGTGATAGATTCACTGACTTATAAGCCTCCTCCCAGCTTGGTTTTCTCCTGCCGACAATGTCCATAGTCATAAAAGGTAAAAGCTTCTCTGAAACAGATTAAACCATTCTAATCCTATTACATGTTTTCTTCTCTCTAGCAGCAGACTTCTAGCACTGAACATCCAAAGCATCACAGACTGCAAATCTGTAGTCTTTTGCTGGTGGTAGGAGTTAATTGGATTGGCTTTTTCTTACGGAATGAGATAAAGCCAAGATACATAAAGGTCCACTCCAGGGCTTATACTCTTGTTGGTATAATGCCCAGTGCTTACTGATTTGTGGGACCCTGCATATAACTAATACTAATTGATGTGAAAGAAGGTTCTGCACTTTGCAGTGATAATGTTGGCACCGAGAGGTGTATGCGCCTTGTTGGCTGGTTTCTTAAGTGAGTACCAGTATTGAGATAACCACACTATGATGTAAAACCCATATGTCTTCCAGATGCAGGACTTACTGTTGCCACAACCCCCCTACCAGAACATGAGGGTTCCCATCATCTGCAGAAGCAGGGCGTGCATGTGAGGACCAGGGCACACAGCAAAGAGCACCACTGGGTATCTGTTCGAGTCCTTCTGGTCTTCTGCTGGCCTAATAAGCTGGTGCCAAAAATGTGATACAGCCAGGAGAATTTGCCTGGGTGGGAAGAACATGTTGTCCAATACTAATTTTCCTGCACTGGAAAGCAGAGGAAAGAAATGAGCCCAATGCTTAAAGAAGTTGGGAAGGAACTGTCTTTTAAAGACCAGTGCAGTAGTGCCAGGGAGAGCAATTCCTCTCTGCCCAGGTACAGAACGACAACCGCATGCTATCTTGAGCAGTTAGAAAACAATCAATCAGGCACCCCCAAAAAGAAAAACCCCAAACCAAAACAACCAAAAATAAACAAACCCTAACAATAATTCAGTTTTAAGCCTTACCCACACAGTTCAGCAGAGGGGGAAACAACTTGGCAGACCACAGGCCAGTTTGATTGCTTGCCCTCCCATGTTAGCCTGTTCTTCTGGAAGGCTCATATGCACCCTGAGTAACTGTTCTTCTGAAGTAAAATGCAATTCACTGCTGACTTTCTTCTTTATGCCTTAATTTATACTCAGGGATACTAGCCATTCAGAAGGGAAGGCCTCCATATTTTCCCCTGTGTAAAGGTAGCATCATTATACCTAGCTATTCTGTGTTTTTTCACTGTTTTTAATGAGTAATGCCTGAAATGGATGCTGGCTCAATTTTGTGAGGTAGTACCTTGGACTGACGTTAGTGAGAAAGCTCTTCAGTCCATCTCAGGAATGATATTGCTGATGCGCCTTTCACGTGAAGTGTTTTATCCCTCTTTCTTACATCCAGATTGATGGATTTACTAGGATTATTCCCTCGGGGCTAATAGCTACAATTTCTTTGTACATAGAAAATTTAAAAGGAATAGTGCATTTGATTGATTTGTTCAGGAACTAGGTATGACTTTTGTGAATAGGTTTGAAGTATTAGATGGTTAAAGCTAATTGTGTATTTAAGTGCTGAGCTGCACTGAGATTTAACTGTAGCATTGAGGGCCAGATGAACCAGCAGGTACACACAACTGACTAAATGCTAATAAAGCAATACAACCCAGTCTATTCAACTTCTACCTGGGTTTTGATCATGGCTGCATTTTTACCATCTTTCTGTCGCTAGAGGTTCCTCCCTGCAAACAACCTTGCTAGTATCTCAAACTGATCTTTGAGGTGAAACAAGTTGCCTAAAGAAATTGTGGATGCCCCATCACTGAAACTGCTCGAAGTTACGTTGGGCAGGGTCTTACGCAACCTGATCTAGTGATAGATGTCCCTGCCCATGGTTGGGAGGCTTGGACTAGGTGATCTTTGAAGGTCTCTTCCAACCCAAACCATTCTATGATTCTATACAACTTAAGATTTTAAAGAATAATCATTATGCTTCCAAAACTTGGTCTCCCTTGTTAGCATAGCACTAGTGACGGGTGCTCTCCTGCCTGGCATATTGGCCATACTGCAAACACATTGGCAAAAGCAACATCATTTTGGTAGACTTAGTATTTGTGATGGCAAGAAAAACATCAGCCATGAGGGGGACTGCATGGCTTCTGTACCACAGGCTTGTAGAGGCAATGGACTCAAGATTGATTTACTGCCGGTGAGACTTGGTCTTGGATTATTTACTTGCCTGTATCTCTCCCCTTCATTGACAGCCTGTCTGTTTACTGTTGCAGTCTTGTCTCTAATTTTTTTCCCTGGGTAATTTTTTTCACTGTTCTTTTTCTCACTTAACCTGAATGTTAAAGCAAAGACTTTCAATGAATGACACAGTAGACCTGACTGTGTCTTGGGACAGAGGAATGGAGTAGATATACTTTTAAAATTCTTTCTCATCCTATCTTTCATGATTCCGTGAATTTAGGACAAAACTGCATTTTTATTGAGGCTTTTCATGGCTTGGTAAAAAATGGATAGAATTCATTGTCTTCCCTTGTGAGAATAAGTGTTAAGCTGTGAAATGTCATATGATTATTAGAAGGCCACTACTATCTGTTTAGATATTTTCAATGACAGACAGACATGGAGCAATTATTTTTCAGAACAGATATTTGTTACAAAAAAAACCCGCAAACCTAAACCTAAGAAAGTCTCCAGCAAGTTACCCAGTTACCAATGACTTTATGCTAAAAAATATTCAATTCCATTCCAGTAACACTTATCAAAGAATATGCCACATTTGGTATGTGAAGGAAGTTAGGGAAGCATTGTAAGAAGAGAATCTGGACCAAAATATTTTCCAGCTTGATGCACATCTGCAACTGAGGGTGTAATCGTGGGTAGGGGGCCTAGAGACGTGTTATGTCATGCCATTAAAGGAATACATGTGTTTAGTACAGTCAGGTATTGCTATCTAAATCTGCAGTTATTCACACTCCCTTTCAAGCAGTTATTTGACTGTCATTTGTTATACTATGCCTATTGTAAATATTTTTAACTCTTACATAGTCCATTTTATATATGAAATAATAGAATAAATTACTAACTGCAGAGCTGTGCAGATGGGGCAAGTGCAGAGCTAACACCACTGCAGTTTTCTGTCACTGCTGTATTTCTGTCCTAATGCTTTTCTTTCAGAGGTATACCAGACCAACATATCTTGAAGAGTCTGATTTATTTTTATTTCTGTCTGTAATTGTTATAACTTGGGATGAAAGTGATTAGTATTTTCAGGTAATTTTCCTACAGTAATTTTTTACTGCTCTTTCTTCATTTTCTTCTTTTATTTGCTTTCTGCATTAAAGCCACTTTAAATACTTGCACTTCAGCTAGTTATGATTTAGCAGCAAGATTCACTCTACCTTTTGCAAATCTTTTTACTTCTCTTTTGAAGCACTTATCTTCATTTCTAGACTGGTACAGTAGCAATCTTTCACACAATGCAGAGCCTCTCTCCCTGAAAGAAATGCCTACTTTTCACTCAAGGAATCCATCTAGGGAGATGGAAAACGGGTTTCACAGTTTTTGGCAAGAGGTCTCAAGAGCATCCAGCTAAGTACCCCCATGCTATTGCAAAAGTGTAAAGACAGGTTCATCTGACAGGGTTGTGGGGAGATAGAGCTGGGGAGGGGAGGAATCGCATCCACCGGACTGACTGCTGCTCCAGCTGCTCAGATATGAAGGTGTCTGAGCTGTAGATAATCAAGCACAGCCACATTCACAGCTCTGATTAAGAGGAAGAAAAGGATGTTTCAGAAATCAGTTCTGTCTGCCACCTCATCTGCTATCTCCAAATTCAAGGGAATAGATTAATTTGAACTCTGCTAATAGGTAGCAAGAGCAGCGTCTGTGTTATGACACCATACCATGGCATAGGGGGAAGCAGAAACCGTCCTCTCATTCACAACAAGGAGAAGAATGAAAGCAGCACCTCCACAAATCAAAAAAATGTGGAAGAAAAGTCATACCAAATTCTAACTCCTCTGATCCTGTGCCAGTCCACAAAAGCTGTGGGTAGAGAGGTTTGTCCTCTTGCTGAGGATCCCCACAGCCAGAGGGGCAAGGAGAGGAACACAGAGGAAGCTGCAGAGTTGTCTCCAGGTAACATTCCCACAGGGATGAAGAGCTCATGCCAAATGTGACAGTGCCAGAGCACTCCCCTTGTAAGATGCATCCCCACTGTGCAAGGAGTGACAATTCAGTTCAGTTCAATTTATCTCTCTCTTTTTGTGAGAAAAATGGAATTTTCTAGCTGGACAGTGCCCGTTTTCTCAGCCCCTCTTCCAGCAGGGGTATCTTGACCACAAGGCTTTGGAAAGCTGAACCTGTACGAATGAACCGTGATTGTTTCTCCTTGTTCTCTGTGCCTTCTGTTGACACTTCAGCTCATTGTGTATCTCAGCTATCATTCACGAGCTTAGCTTCTGATTTCTTGGCAGTCATCATACTAATTATTCATTTCTTTCCTGTGTATATACACATTTCCAAAGTCTCGAAATAAGACCCCTCAGTAATGTGGATAGGAGGCATGTAGATAACTCCTATTCTACATCAGGCTCCTGAATATTTAAAAGGTAATTTGAAAAAGTGCAGCTCACTGAGTTATAGATCAATGTTTGCAAGTCACTCATGGATATATATTCTGCTTGTTGATCACTGAGGAAACTTGTCATGTTGCAGGGAGGATCAGAGGAGCTCTGGATTTAAAGACTCGCTGCCCTGCAGAGCAAAAGTGGAGTGTAAATAAGAAGGGCAACTTTTAATAATATTTTTTCTTTAATTATTATTTATTTATTTCTAACAGAAAAAGCAAAACTTCTCATTATACAAAAAAACACCCCAAACATTCTTCCCCTTACTGTTGAGATTTCTTTTTAGCCTCAAACTTTTCTGATGGAAAAATAAAACAAGGAAGAGTAAATTTTTTTGTAGCCATTACTCTCCCTTGGGGAGAGTGGTTCAGAGCAGTTTTACCAGTATGAACTATTAATGAGGCTTTCTCTTCAAATTCCCTCTTTCTCCTTTCCTGGGGAGAGCTTATTCTCTCATCCTGAGACCTATAAAATGGGACAAAGTACAATTAAAAAAATAATAAAATCACAGTGCTAATAGCCCAGGAACTATCTCAGTTGTGGTAAAACTCCTGCTGGCAGGTGCAGTGTGACTTCAGTCCTCTGGAGCAGTATCTGGGTTGGAGGCATGTGGGAGTTTTCTCCTTCATTATGGAGCAGATCAGAAAGCTGATATGAAAAACTTCCCAGCAGTGTTGTCTGCTCAAGGGATAGGAGATGGAGTAAGAGCTGTCTGGCCTGTATCTTCCCATTTAGAGGTCTTAATTGTGCTGAATTCAGTGCTCTGGAAAACCTCTAGGCGCCCTTCACTCTGGATTAAGCTTCTTGTCACTGAGTTCCATGACTTCCTTGATCTGCAGCCCCATTATGATTTCATGAGATAACCCTGGGACTCTGCCAGCTGCCCACTAACACCATCCTGACACGGAGCAGCTTGAGGTAATGCACTTTGGGGCAGAAATTTGTTGCCATCTCTGACCTTGGCATAATGGTGAGGGAACAGAAGAGGGACTGGGTGGATTGGAAAGGGCAAGACAGTCTTGACTGTCCACCCAACTTCGTATCTGTTTGGGTCAAAAATTGTCTTCAAGGGGTGTGTGTGTGGGTGGTGTTTTTGTGGAGAGGCAAAGAGACAAGGGTGTCCTACCTATTTCTAGGCGGAGCTCAGGCAGTAGCTAAGAGCCACATCACCCTCTCCCCGTGGTAACATGGCTGATCGAACACCAGCTCATTTGGTGTTCAGCCTCTAGTCTCAGCTGGCCTGGTGACAGCTTTCCTCTCCTGAGACATCACCATCGTTCATGTGTAGAGATCCTTCTGATCTATACAACTGCACAGGTACCACTGCAAAATCAATCATTCACTTTTTTTGGGGGGGGTAGGGGTGGTGGTTCTGGTGTTAAATTAGTTGTGTGAAGCATCATCCAAATCAGGCTTCTGCTATGGGCAGGGTGGCAATCTCTTCCTTCTTGAAACTAAGCTGTACATGCTGTACAGCACCAAATCACTCCCATCACACCAGGGTTTTGGTCTTGCTGGTGACTCAGCCTCTCCCTCACTGCTAGGTACCCCTTGAGTTTCTTCATGGCTCTCTTCTTTCCCTGTAATAGAGAAGTGGACCACCTCCCTAAGAAAATAAATAAATAAAAATAAATTCCTTACACACTCTACCTATCTAGCAGCACTCCCAGCATGGGAGATGTTATTTACATGAACTTCATGAATATTTATAGTAATATTTATAGCTTTATTCAGCAGGAGGCTTGATCAAGTCAGTAGTATGTCTGGGGATCAGTCTTCAATATACTACTTTTAACAAGAACAATTTGCATTTAATAAAGGGCCTGAGGTAGCAGGTTTCAATCCAGATTTGAATTTTCTTGATATTTGGGGAAATATTTGGATTAGAGGTTTTATTCCACGTCTATTTTCTCTAACCGTGATGGAACGAAAACAGAGATCTCAATCCAGAGAAACAGGCTGACAGGAACAGCATGAGACTGTGCCAGAAAATAAAGGGAAAGTTTTTCACTGTAGACATCTCACATGCAGTAGAGCCTGGATGGAGATCTAGGGCTGGTTGGGGGTGTCTGGGGGTGCCAGGCCAGACAGGCAGAGCTGCTCTGGGAAGCAGCTGTGCCAGAGCTTGCACATAAGGGGTTTCTGCTGCCTACTTAAACCTATCCCAATAAAAATACCAGGAACAACCTTCTCTGTTATACCAGCTATCTCATAACCGCTGTGTCTTCAACTGGCTGGCCCGCTACTCCGTATTGAGCTAGCTAGAGAGAGGTAAAATCAGTTTTTCTCTAGACTGAGGTGCCTGGAAAGGAATCAGTGCTCTAATTTCACCTGTTCTTAGTCATGTGGCTTGGTTGAGATACTATTCAGAACAAGGCAGACTTCAGGACCAGCCCTTCAAAGGGATCCTTCTGCCAGTGCAAAAAGTACGATATTAACTTGGCTGTAACTAATTATAGGCTCAAGCCTCTCCACAAAAAGTTGAAAGGCCAAGGAGTTAAGAGATGCAGAGTGACTTCAGCTGAAAACGGTGAACAGAAATAGCTCCAGGATAAAGCACATCAGAAACCTCTCTCATTCATCCTGACCCCTGGGTAATTTTGGGGAAGGGATTTGTGTTCTTTCTGGTTCTCTTCTATCAGCAAAGACATAGAAATATGCTATATCTAGTTATATCCACCATTCTTTCTTATTATTTTGTAACTTTGTGATTTGTTTTAGCACCAAAAAATCTTTTATCAAATAATTAGTGTTCTACTGGTAACAATATTCCACCTGGGTAACTGGTGTGGAGAGCCTGTGTCTACAATGGGAACTCGCTGATGCTTGTTGTTATTGGTTGGGAGCATCGAACTGTAACCACTGTAAGTGGTATTACAGAGGAATTAGTGATCCAGGTGCTATAAGCAACACTCAGTTACTGTATGTCCTGAATAACTTGTGATGCGTGTGGTTCCTATGCACCGCTTGAATCCTGTATGGCACGTTTCACAGAGCAACCCGCTGGGACTGAAAATGCCCAGCTTCCCATCTCTTGCTTTGGTTTTGGCTACATCATTCCATCTGCTGAGTTTTGCTGCTAAAGCCAGCTGCTTTGCCATAAAGCACGATATGACAAGGGCTTGTGTGTATTATTATTAGACTTAGCGGGAGCCATAAACATTTGGATCTACAGTTACCTCCAGCCATTCACAGATGGTTGCTGAGTTGCCATCTCTTAGCGCAAATGTTACAATAACTTTACTAAAAAAATAATTTGCAGCTAAATTAAGGATATATGCTTGTGGTTTTAGTGTTCTCAGCTAGAAAAACGTGAAGGGATTATATTACAGAGACTAGAATCAAGATTTAAACAGTAGTTACAATAAATTCTTCTGGATAGGCATTTTCTGTTGAGCTTGTTTATATTTTTTGCAATCGTCTCAAGAATGGTTCAGCAAACATTAAATGAAGGGCTCACTGAGGTCTGACCTTCCCTAGATGAAAGGAAGAGGAATAAATAGAGGATCTGTATCTCTAGGTGCTTGCAAACTACTGAAACCTTGACCCAGGATGATTTAGAGCCTGAGCAGGGTTTATGCAAATGATCCGATCCTTTCGCATTCATACTTCAGCGCTTCTTCCCTTCCTCAGGAATATATTATTGCGTCCCAGGTCATTAATCTCACCACACAGTGTACTATTGCGCTCAAGATTTGTTAATACATTTGGCAGCCTTCCTTGTTGTTCTTAAACATATGCTGAATATTTACACAGCGGCTATTTGTACAGTTCCTGTAACATGCCAGGACAGCTTCCAGTTAGTGTCAAGAATCAATTTTCTGCCTCTCTGGAAGGGCTTTTTGAAAAGAAGGAAAAATTAAAAAGATCTTACCAAAACATCTTTTACAATTACTTCCTCTCTTGCATTGAAATTTACTCTCTACCTTTTGTGTGTACCTACTAATCTACTTATTTAGAAAGTATATTCACGATTTGGATTGTTTGTTTTGAAGTCTGGGGTCTGACCATTAGATATATTGGGGTAAAAGCCAGAGAATAATTTTAATTCTGTTCTGAAGGATAATTGTAAGGTCCATCTGACCTTCAGCAGAATTTGGCCCATTGCATTTGCAGATAGCGAAGAGGGTCTGGTTGCTCTATGCTCTGTGTTTGCATTCCTGGAGCTGCTAGGAAAAGCCTGAGCAGAGCCAGGCTGAGTCCAGCGATTGCTCACCTGTGTTTGTTCTTCTTCTCTCCCTGCTTTGGTATTGAAAGAGTGTCTTTGTACAGCGGGGTTGTGGAGAACCAGGACATTTGCGTCTCCCAGCCAGACTCCTTACTAATTAAACCATACAGGTTGCTGACAGTCTCCATAAGAAACTTCCAAATGTGAATTTTCATTGCAAATTTTCTAAAGGGTCTATCATTGCTTCTTCTCAACTTATACTTCATAAAACAATTGGATGTTACCAGTTGCTCTGCGTTTCCACCCACACTGCAGGCAGTCCCTGCCCAACAGCCAGGGAAAACTATTCCATGGTCTGTATTTCCAGTGTGGAAACATGCATTTACTGTGAGGGATTTCAGCTCCCGTGCAATATAGAGGGAATCATCTGCATTTACTAGGAATGGCATCACTATTCTAAATGCAAAAACTGAACGTTTCCTAACACAGTAAAGAAACAGCAGAAGGAAAATATTAGACTGTTAGACTTGTTACCATAAGCAAAGATGAATGGGAAAGACAATTGGTGGTAATGGTGATAACATAGAAATATATGTTTATAATCAAGAAGGGAAAAAGCTAAGACAAGCCTTAATAGCTGTATGCACTTTGAAGGCTTCACAAATATTGATTTTTAAGCCAGTGGAAAATCATTGATAGGACAAAACATTTAGATATAAGTGAAAATTAAGACTTATAGTGTGAAAACCAGGTTTTGACTGCTGCATATTGCAATACTGTTGTCCATGTTGTAAACAGGATGTTCAAAACCTGAAGTGGTTACAGCAAAGAGCTGCAAGATCAGTCTGATGTTGGAGGAAACCCTCTACAAAGGCTCTTTCCACTTAATACAGCAAGATGAGAGGGGATACAATTACCAGTCAAAGTTATTTCTCTACTGGTACTCTTTAATCTAGGCAAAAGAGATGAGAAGAGCCAGTGACTGGAACCTGACACTGAACAATTTAGAAATAAGATGGATGTTTTTGTCAGTGTGTATGATTAGCTACTGGAACAATGGGCTGAAGTCTAGTAATACTCTCTTTAAGTCAGGGTCTTGTCATCAAGATTAGGAGTCTTTGCAAAATCTGTGCTTTAGTGAAAACTCACAGAACCACAAAATGGTATGGGATTGGAAGAAACCCCTGGAGATCATCTAGTCAAACCCCCCTGCCAAAGTGGGTCCACCCAGACCAGGTTGCACAGTAACATGTCCAGGTGGGTTTTAAATGTCTCCAGAGATGGAAACTCCACCACCTCTCTGGGCAGCCTCTTCCAGGGCTCTGCCATCCTCAAAGCAAAGAAGTTCCTCCTCATGTTTAGATGGAACTTCTTATGTTCAAGTTTGTGCCCATGCCCTCTTGTCCTGTCACTGGGCACCACTGAAAAAAGACTGGCCCCATTCTCCTGACACCCACCTTTTAAGTATTTATAGGCATTGATCAGATGCCCCCTCAATCTTCTCTTCTCAAGACTAAAAAGATCCAAGTCCCTCAGCCTTTCCTCATAAAAGAGATGCCCCTAATCATCTCAAGTTACTTGGTCCAACATTAGTTGTTAAAATATACTTTTTTACAATATAAATGTGCTTAAATGAGGACATCAGATGGTTCTGAGCAATATGCATTGGCCAGAAGACTCTGCTGGCACCTTACTCAGGTTAGGTGTTGCTGAGCAGAGCCGGCAGCCAGCGTGTCTCCTCCATCCAGCTCTTCCAGCTTGAGTGGCACCAAAAGAAATACTCCCCATTCTTACACTGGGATCCTAAGACACTGCTTTGAATAGGGTACTGGAAGGGTTTAAAACCAAGGATAAATTGTTTAATCCAATTATTTTAACAAGTGAAGTCTGAAGATGTTACTATAAAAGGACATATGTACACAATTATTTCCACTTAATGGAATTAGCTAAGGAAGGTAATTGCATGCTAAACACGCACTCCATTTATTCAGCATCCAGTTATCAATTTTAAAAAAGCAATTTTCTAATACAAGTAATTAATTATTACTTAAAGTGATTGGGATGCTCAAATGAATGTAAAATACAGAGTAGCCTGCAGCCCTGCAGTTTGCACTATTTGCTTCCGATCATAAGCACTACTTCTCTTGGTTTATGTTTCTTAACCTCTTGCATGTGTCACACAGCCATAATTTACTTCTATGTTAAGAAGAAAATGTGTGATCAGGCAGATTGAGATTTCTGTATATTACACATTTTAATTTCTTTCAGGACATAGTTTTCCTACAGAATGCTCTATTAGGAGGTGTCAAAGCTGAGAAAAAACATTAGAACTAAGAGCTTTATTAGCATGATTTATTTTTTCAATTTAATACTGTACCTGGAGCTATTCTATATCAGAATTCAGATGCAGAGAACCACAGTTTATAATATAGAATGGCTCACCATTGGAGTTAGAGATGTTTCACTGCAAAAAATAGTTTTTATTATAAAAAAAATAATTCAAAAAAACTACTTTAATGTTGGCAGAAGTTCTCAGGGAGAAATATTTCAGGAAGAATTCTTCCATACCATTTCAATGTATAAAATTCAAAATGCTGAAATATTTGAAGAATAGTTGCATAGTGGGTTTACATCGTGTATGTATGTGTGTGTTCCCTGCTACATGTGTCCTGCTGCAGCACATGGTTTGTTCTCATTGCAGAGAAGGGATTCCAGTGTAGTGATAAAAGTGTTTTGTCTTTACAAGCCTATGAGCTCAATCCAGATTTGCATTACTATAGGTCAATATTTTGGTAGTTAGACATCTATTATGCCATATACTGGTACCAAAGTGTAGAGAAATGAGTCTCCACTCATCAGTTTTGAAGGATGCTAAGTATGTTGTGAAGTAGATATAAAGTCCAGGGTGCATGTGGGAGAAACAAATGGGGAGATATCAATGAATTATTAGTCTCGCTATTCTGAGGAATGTAATTGTCATCAGGAGTTTGGTAAAATGTTGTAGGTTTTTTTTTTTTTAATGTTACAGTTTAATGTTAGCCCAAAAAGCCACAAATAAATGTGGCAAATATCAGAATCAAAAACAATATTAGTGCAATTTGGAAGTAGTTCTAGTGGAGTCAGCAGCATCAACCTGGTTTGTATAAATGCTAAGGAAATCTGTGCCCTGGGGAAAGAGTGGGAAGAGCTCAGGGTTTTCAATAATGGAGTGGGTATTCCTGTCTGTCTACAATCAAGAGGTCACAGAAGAAAGGCATCGTGATACACGTGCCTTAAGTTAAGGAGCATTAAAAGGTCTCTGACAATGAGAGACCTGCTGCAGAGAGATTTTGGGTGAATGTTTCATTTGATTCTTATCACGTAGGACTAGTTAACACAAATGGATATTTTTATAATCAGGGTTCAAAGGTGACAAAGAGAAAGCAAACTGCAGTCAAAATGGAATCATTTCACTGGTGACACATGCACATGAAACCTTGAAATGCTGCTTGACTTTTATAGGAAGCTGTAAATCAGGCCTGGATTACTTGAAAAGTTCAAGAGCTTTAGAAAGTGTTTCAGCTAAATGCAGATGAGTTTTGTCATCTGTGCTTTTATGCATCAAGCTCTGAAAGTGAGCAATGTAACAAAGTTATTTAAGAATCTCTCTAAAGCAGAACACTGTACTTGCCAAAAAGAAAAGTAAAAACCTGTGATGTTCTGTTTGTCGTCTTTGCAGATGTAGCTGTAAGGTTCACCAAGGTGAATGCACGCTCAAAGAAGCACCATTGGAAGAGTTGCAATTTGTAGACATTCCTTATATGACTTAAAAAATCACGGAAAGGGTATTTGTCATGTTTTTAATCATGATTGTAGAGCTTTTAAGTGGGCTATGTACTCTGTATTATACAGGAAAGCAGAAAGGATGTTAACACCCCTAAACTAATGAACTTACTACATATTTGCAATTTAAGAACATAAGATTAGCCATTCTGACATCAAAAGCCAGGGGCCTGGGATCTTAGCCTGTAACATAAATGTGTTCAGAGGTTTCCTGGCTGCTTTTTCTACTCTCTGTGACAGAAGAAAAAAAAAATAATGGGATGTTATATTTATATACTTTAATGTATTGATAGAAAGGTCTACCATTAAAAAAAAAAAAAGCCGGTTACAGTTTACAGAGCAACAGACATTATTATTAAACCACAAATCAAATCCCTATAGCGATGCCCTGAGTAACCTTTAATACACACTTTTTCATGCAAACCATCCTGGTCTGGTGCAAAGGACAAATTCTTTTGCTGCTGTCCTATTTATCTATTCCAAAGACTTGCAAACCAACTGGCAGCCAGAGCTGGGAATCTGAAATGTGTCCAATACAACCTGGCAATGTACTTTCTTGAGTTTTAAGGAAACTTGAATAGAAATCAATTTTAAGTGCTGAAACATTTTGTGAATTGATACACAGTAGTGGTGTACTGCTTGGTAAAGAATGCAATGGAAGAGAGAAGAGGTTTCCATGCCAGCAAATGTGTCGTTGGCTGTACCAGAGAACAAAGTGTACAGACCTTGAATATAATTTATATTTGCCACGAGACCTAGAGCTGTCAGAAGACTGAAGTTAGTCAGGACAACTCAAAATGAAGGATTCTTACTGTGCTTCTTTAGCCAGAATGTCTCAACTGGGAAAAGGCATGCTGAATGCCTCAAAAAAGGAATAAAATTGGGTTTTATTTCACTGACTGACAGCTGTACATATCACTTGCAGGAAAATCACTAGTAATGTCTTTGTTAGCTTTACTTATCATTTGAAAACTACAATTCCTTTGAAAACCCTTCATCTTTTCCAGATCATCATTTATGGCAACAAGACTCCCTCTTGGCTTGAGCCCATGCTGGAGCCCAGCCAGGACTGGGGTGAAGAGCACGTGGGTGCTGCTTTGCATTTGGGGCCTGGCTGGGTGGCACTCATTGTGGAGAGAGCAAAGAAAGCCAGGCTGAGAGGACAAAAATGCTGCTAGAGCACCTTGGCTGATTCCTTGCCCTGGGCTCTTTCCGAAGGATGTGTTCAGCAACCACAGCCTCATGTCTGAGGAACTGCTTTCTAGTAGAAACGTACAGAGCTTACCAGTTACAATAGAACCATAGGATGGCTTAGGTTGGAAGGGACCTTAAAGATCACCTAGTTCCAACATCCCTGCCATGGGCAAGGACACCTTCCACTAGACCAGGTTGCTCAAAGACTCATCCAGCCTGGTCTTGAACACTTCCAGGGATGGGGCCTCAACAATTTCCCTGACCAATATGTTCCAGTTCTTCATCACCCCCATAGTGAAAATATTTCTTCCTAATATCTAACCTAAACCTACTCTCTTCCAGTTTGAAGTCATTACCCCTCATCCTATCACTACATGCCCTTGTAAAAAGTCCCTCTCCAACTTTCTTGTAGGTACCCTTCAGATACCAGAAAGCTGCTATAAGGTCTTGTAAACCAGCTAGAAGCAGCCCTATATAGTGATGACCTTGGGGGGTAATTATCAGGCACCTATAAGTGCTTGGTCAAGAGCTCTGTAATGACCTGCTGGCCTGATGTGCTGAGGCACAACATCCAGGTTGGAACTGAGCCACAGCGATGGGTAGGAAGGCAACAGAAAACTGTGCAGCCTCTAGCACAGGAGCTCATAAAGTCAAGCTTTGGTTTAACAAGTTATAGTTGCAATTACTTTTGTGGCAGGGAATGACAGTGCCTTTATAGGGAGCTAATCAAATAACCAGCACATGCATTTTACGGCAATAACCGATTTGATTTAGAGATGTGATTCAGGAAACTGAACCGAAAGGTTGAAATGATGATGGCAGTCATTATTGACTCTGGAATTAACTTGCTGGGATGCAAAAAATCACTCTGTAGGAAGTAAATTAAAATCCATGAATGAAATTAATTGAATTTGTACTACTTGACCAATGGGTTTTATATTCCATCAAAATGTCATACACTACAGTGTGTACTTAGAGGTCACTGTTGTCACAGTCATTTGAAGAAGGCGGGGAAGCGAGTAGAGACTGAATAGTGGAGATGTAGGAATTAATTTGAACCCAGACTCAGCACGGTGCTTCAGCAGATGTCTGATTTTAAGCAATTATAACCACAAGTCAATTCCAGCTTATAGGAACTTCTGCTGAGGCATGAAATTCCCAGGTATGGAAATAAGGAATCTGGGCTATGGCCAGAGTAATTCTGGTTATGGAAAGTATTTCATAGCTGAGCAGAGAAAAGTCCTGAGATCTCCTACCTCTGGGAGGCTGCAAACACCCCTCCATCACTGGGGTTTTCCTGAGCCCTCTCCCAGGAGTGGTGCAGGAGAGCTGACCTTGCCTTGCAGTGGGAGATTGGACTAAGAGGTCACTTTCACCCCATATTTGCTGTGATTTTATGAGGAACTTGGCTTTCTAAAGGAAAAACAGCTACTTCATTCTTCTGGAGACAGTCATCCATATCCTGGGGTGGGGGTGAAATATGAGGTCAAATTTGCTGTTTTTGTCAGTGCATATTCTGCCAGCACGTCTGCTAAGGCAGACGGTGATTCTTCTTGTGGAAATCCAATACAATTAGCTTTGTGTTAATTTCCTTTTTCCCCTCACTCTTTGCATGTCTCCTGGTTTCCTTTCAATACTCTGGCAGTTCTCCAGACCAGGCATTTGATGAAAGAGCAGGGAAGTGTTACAAACGTTGGCAAGGTTTTTCATCTTTGCTTCCTTGTTCCCTGCTTGCTTACCCTCACGTGAGCATGTACAACTGCGTCTCTGTTTTGGGTGATGAGTACATGGTACCCTGTCAGAAAAAGTAGATGCTATTCCAAGCTGCTGAGTGTAAAAGTACCTAATGAACAAAGAGCAGTAAGCACATCTTCAGACACCTCTGAGCCTGCCACAGGAGAAAAGTCTTGGATATCACTATGACTTTCTGGTACTGAGGAAAATTGAGCTATTTGACATGTCCCCTGCTCCTTGTGATAGGTGTTGTGCTTTTGTTTCTCAGGAATTAAAATATCCCTGGGAATCTGAAATCAGCTGGGAAACTTGACTGCTTAATGCTGTCAAATGTAATAAAAGTAAAGCCTGGTTTGAGCCTTCTTTGCACTAAGATTGATATAAGCTAGAAATGAATGTCAAGTGTACTTACTCCCCAGGGCAAGTGTATCAAATTCTTACGCTTTTGGGCCTCTGATCCTCAGTTTCTGACATCTTACCCGAAATAGTCTTCCCTGGCAGACATGAGTTTGAGGAATAATTCAGGGTGTCCAGAGAAGCAGAATTTTTCTGTTCCCTGTTTACATTGAGAAGGAGCAGCCCTTGAAAGTCATTTGCAGGCAGCAAAATGGAGATACACCCCACTCCACAATGCTTTTTTCCCAAAGGAGAGCCAACACCTCAGATAAGAATGAGACACATAGGCCATCCTATCCCTCTGCAAATCAGTTGGACTGAGCTCCTCCAGCCCTAGTTCTTTGTTTCTGAACACACAGACCTCTTACCTCAGGTTTAAATTCAATAGGCAACGTATGGGGAATAATTTCCCATGACTAGCAGTGAAAATCCATCACAAAGGGGAACATTTTTAATTGCAGCTCAACACTATCTGTCCGGGTCCACTCAGAAAATACATCAGCTGGGCTCTCGGTTGTGAATCTGGGCAGGGTTTTGAGCTGCCTTCCCAGGCAGTGATGAGGGGCAGAGGGGAGCCCTGGGCTGATTGCTCCGTTTTGAAAACCTGTAATTTCTTTTCTGAAGTTCAGAAGTGGATGCTCCCTTTCTCTAATGATGATGGATGTTATAGTTGTGCCAACAAGACAGCCCCGGGCAATAGAAGTGTGAGGAAAGTCAGTGTTAAGGAACTTTCCATTAAGTGAGCTATTGATTGCCGTGCAGAGAAGGCTCCAGCAGTCTGCTGGGCTGACCCAGGCAGAGCAAATCTTTTCTTCTTAGCAGAATTTAACCAAAGCTTCAGCATGATTTTGTCCCCTCTTTAGACATCAGAGACTCTATCCAGCGAAAAAAGAAAACCACCTATGCCTGAGGAGTGAGTTCTCAGTATAAACTCCAACAGCGATTGCTGTTTGTCTCAGCGTTTGGGTCTTTGGAAGTCTCTCATTTGGGCTTTCTGATCCCCAAGAAGCGTTGTTTCTGCTGCACTCTTTCCCTAGCAGAGGCGTTAACAAGTCTCTTTTCTTGGCTGTCCATTTTCACAAAGCTTGCAGAAACTTGTTATCTCTGGGATAGCAGCATCTTTGTCACACATGATTCATTTGATGGAGAAGAAAGCAAAGCATAAAGACTACAAGGCGTAAAAATATGAACTGTGGGCATGACTTCATTTTGTGATAAGACAGGTGTTTGGGTTTTGTGTTTTGATTTTATTTTTTTTAAACAAATGCTCATGCATACTCCTGCCTAATTAATGCCAGCAACAACAAAAATTGGTCCAAGCACCACAATGACAGAAATTATAAATTAGTTTTCTAAGAATATAGACCTTCACTTTTATTAATAGAAGATAAGGTTCTCTTTTCAATAAATGATAGGTAGAGAAATCAGGAGAGACTTAAAGATTAATTGTAGTCTCTAGGTCTCATTCTTCTTAGAGGAGAATAAGAAAAAATAAGTGACTCCATTTTTCATGTTTTTCTTGGTCCTCCTCTCCCTTAAATACCCTGTTCCTCCAAACCTGGACAGCTTTAACTTTCCTATTTCACAATATGCAGCCAACCTTATCCTCAAAACTTACCAAGAAACATGAAATGTCACATGGTGTTTCTGAAAAGATCTTGGTATTCAAAGCCTGCATGAGCCTCAGGAATCCTAGAGAAGCAAACGCTCATCAAGAAGAAACAACAAACGTAAAAATGAAGAGGATTCTGATTTAAAATTCATACTGTAATGATACTATAACAAGTATGGTAATATCTGCCCAGAAGCTTGTGTGTAACTTTCTAACACCCAAGAAAAGGCTGGTTTTCTCTATGCAAGTTTCCAGATGTTTTAACTTTAATAGAGAGTATCCCTTTGGAAGAATTACTCGTCTTTCCCAGATCTTCAGTGCAAGGTGGTACAGCTAATACTAGTTTATAAGGTTAATATTTTGCTCTGGCACTGCTGTTAAACTGAAAATTCACCTTAATGTCACATCCCCACAGTGTGACTTATAAACAACTTCCTTGTTTCTTTTTATCATGGCTGACATACAGCAGAGAGCCACTTGTACCTAAAATATAGGAAAGGTAATAATTGCAACTGAGCAAAAGCAAATATCCATGACAATCCAGTAAATCTGAGAAAACCCATGAGGGTAAAAGAACAAAAAGAAATTAAAGGGTAGCTCAAAGCTGGAATGAAATTTGAAAGATTCTGGAAATGTATATAGGCAGGCTTAGAGCTGGGATGTAAATAGCTTTGCTGTCTGCCTTTCAAGAAATCCAAGGAAAGGCGCAGCTATAACTTTACCTTATTTCCAACTCCAGTGCATCTGCAAAGATGGCAATATTTCTATGTAACACTTGAAGATAAAATATGGCAGAAATAATGTAGAACTCTAGACTTCCAGGCTGGCACACACATGGTAGATCCTGAGCCCCGTATACACACACAAGGGCAGTACTCAGAGACTTGCAGGATGTCAGTCCTGCATCTCCAAGGCATTATTGTTCCCACAGTAACTAGGAAATTCCATTACCATTCAGCTCCCCTTCCCCCAAGCAGCTCTGTCCCAGAAAGCTTTGGAGAGCACTGGTATGTGATAAACATTTACAGCTCATCCCTGTCTCTGTCTCAAGGACCTGCACCAAAGGGAGCTCCAGAGTTTGTCTGTGCTGAAGAAATCAGTCCCCGAACTAGGTTTAACCAACCTAGAAGCCTTCTAGCTCTGGGCTCCCTGCTGACTGCATTGTGCTGCTCTAACAGTGCAGTCTCTGAGCTGAATAAAAAGGTCCCAAATCACTTCTAGCTTCATGCAGCAGAATTTGAGAGTCTGAGTACTATTTATCTCCTCTGGATCCAAAATCACAAACGCTTTATTTCCTGATTAGAAGGTCCCATACAGAAAATGGCAGAGGGTATTTTGATACTGTGTTATCTAGAGGAAGCTAAAAAACCCCCAAAACTAACCAACCAAAGAAAACCCCAAAAACCAAATGAAAAACTGTAGTCAGGTCTCCTCCTGAAAACAGGACAAGGGAGTAAAAAAAAAACAAGCGGAAACATGTTGGCTTGGCTTGATGATCTGCCTTAATAACAATTGTTATAGGTTTCCATATTCACTGGCAAGAGGAAACAATTAGCAAAAGTATCTCATGAGATTTTGTCACTGCCACTTCCAGGACTGAGACAGGGATGGCAATCACGTCCAAAAATTGAAAGGTTCATTTGCTAGCAGTATTAGCATGTGTCAAAAATGCTGAGATGCAGCAAAAAGCATTCAGGTGTATTCTGCCAGGAATCCACTTATCCAGGCTTCATAACCAGCTGAAACTTCAGTCTTAAGTATAACTGTGGAAAATAAAATCTTTGTCAATGCTTTATATATAGTCACAGGATTTTTTCTTAACTGCGGCACTGTCATAGGCACTTGAAGAGGTGTTTTGTTATTCAACAGTAATTTTTGTATAGCTCGCAAGGAGGTTTCTATGTACGAAGCTGAGGTCAGACAGCAGGGTAACAGTGCGACCCAGGGGGCATTTGGTGCATATGCACCATTGCGCCATCGTCACCTATCCTGTCACAGCTAGCTCCTTCATAAAAGGAAAGGGGGAGCCTTTTAGACGGCTATACTATTTACAATACAGAATTAATTTTTCCGAACACATATGCAGCACTTGTAAGAGCCATCTTGACTTGGTTCAACCAAGAGGCTCCAGGCTGATACATGCTGACCACTGCAATTAAGATCACAGTGTGACTGTTGACCATTAAGCGCAAGATTGTCATTTGTGAAGGTGTAGAAGTGTGTTGGTCAGACACTGCCTGGGTAATCAACGTGCTGCTTTGTGTAAACGAGCATTGAAGAAAGCCATTGTACGTGCTATGAGTTTTCTGTGGACCCCAAGGAATAATTTAATGCATTATTAAAAATCCTCTAATTCAGAAGGAGAATATTAATTGCGTTTGGTGCTGGAGTTGAATACTGAATAGAGGGAAGTAGAATATTTTTGATTATAATGGAATTTCTTATCATTTACTTTCAAATACTTCAAAGTAATTTAAATAATTAGGTAAGGGTCACTGTCTCTGCCCTTTCTTCCAGGTGGCAGCATCATCTAGTTTCAGCAGTTTCTGCGTAAATTGCCAATAAGTTGTTGATTGAAGCACATTTAAAATACTTCTTTAGATTAATAGAAATTCTTCAGTTCATTTGATTCCTAATCAAATAACTGAAATCAATGTGTGACCTATTTCCCTTTGCGTATTTTCAGATCTATATAACTAATACACCTTTATTTTTTTTCCCCCATAAAATAACACAATCATTAGGACTAACATGACCTACACCTCTGCATTGTCTCCTCTTTGAGGAATGTATTCTCGGTTCCATTGGCAGAAAAGGAGGGTGTAGGAAGTTCTTGCCAATAGAAAGAGGATTCGAAAAGTGCATGTCTTAGGGGTGATTAACTGTGCAGCATCTTAACCTGAGGCAATTACTGCACTTTAGGCTATAAAAGCTCACAGAGTGAATTAGATATTTGGGAAGCAGCAGAAATACCATCACAGTATCCTGCTCTGAAATCTGCTGTGCTCCAAAATTAATGGTTGGGACTGTCACTGGTACCTGGAGCAAGGGCATGGAAGAGGTGACTGTGAACCCCGGGGAGGAGCGGACAGGGATTGCCGGTGCCGGTACATGCACCGTCCTCCCTGGGCACAGCGGGGACTTGTTGGAGGAGCAAAGGGCAGAGACTGAGAGCTCTGCATCTCCAGGGAATGCTCTGCTCCAAAAGGTCACGAGCTAATAAGAGGACTGTCACTGTCACACTGTTAATAGCTGGGTGCGTGACTTAGCTCTCACAGGAGTTTTCCAGTTTGTTCCTGCCTGTTACTAGAGTCAGCGCAAGAGAGCCATTTTTGCTTTCTGTGGCATTTGTTGGAGCACCTTGAAAAACTCCCTGGCTGCTCCACGAGCACCCAGCAAGGGGACAGTCACTTCACCTAGAGTTGTACAACCAGAGGCAGGGAGCAGATGGGTCCAAGCAAAGGGCGAGGAGGCACAAAGTACCTGAC
Organism: Arenaria interpres; assembly: GCA_013399435.1. NCBI lineage: Eukaryota > Metazoa > Chordata > Aves > Charadriiformes > Scolopacidae > Arenaria > Arenaria interpres. Next base: position 112,471 of record VXAK01003937.1, on the reverse strand, counting down.
AGCAGGAGGGTTGTGCTTTTTAATTCATCTCTGCTGCAGGAAATGGTCAGACCTGGTGAATGGGTTTGTTGAGGAAGCTTAGGATGAGGCAAAACTGGGGGTTTGAGTGATGAACAAAATGCCACCTTGGAAGAGAAGCATAGCATTTTCCAGCGCTTGTTATGTCAAGCAATGAATAGAAGCAAGCAGTGACAAATTCCCTGCAGTTTTATGCTTCAGGTGTTAAAAGACTAGTTTGATTAAATATACATTGCTGTACCAGCTCCTGCCGTAGCTGTTCTTTTCTATTATGTGTTTGTTATGGAGGCCCTTCAGAACTGGTGCAATTATTGTCCTGCTCAAAACACTGAGACACAGACAGAAGGATCAGCACACAGCACCACTTAAACACCCTATTATTTTTTAGGGACTGAGAAATCTTCTATCACTGATACAACATGTGCTCATGCCAAATAAAGTGGAATTTGAATTTTCTAATATTACTATTCCCTTTGCAATATTTATTCCTCTTCCTACTGGAAAACACACCAGGAGGGATTTCTGCTGCTGATCTATTTGTCTGTGCGGGATGCGGGTGCCCTCTGCTGCTCTGCCCATCACCGACACGTCTGAATTCAGCCAGGTTTGCCTGGAGGCAGCTCTCCCTTGCTAAATCCCACGGGCCAGATGCACACTAACCAGGCAAAGAATATCTTCTTAGTAGCTGAGGAAAAACGTAACAAAACGTAGCACCTCTGAGTTTCTCCAACAAGTGATATTTTTAATTCTTTGGGAAGAAAAAAAATCCTCAAAACATTAAATACCACTGTCTTACGAGCTGATATATTTAGATGTATGGACAGTACTATCTGGCTGGGCTCCTATGGTCAGTAATGTACTTGTAAAACCACTCTATCAATGCATCTCTGCTTCTGTAGCTCTGCTTGCTCAAGGGATCAGCGTGTGAGTGCAAATACTGTTTTGTGTGAGTCTTGGTTCGGCTGTGTTAAGCTCTGTCCCAGTTGTGCTCATTGTCACAGGTGACAGAGAAACAAGTAGGATGTTTTCAGGTTAAAACCAGCTGGTTGCTGAGAAATGTCCTGGAGCTGTAACACTAGCCTACAGCCCTACTACACCTGGCAGAGAGTCCCTTTTGCAGGCTATTAAAGCCATCTCAGAGAACTCTATTAGGGAGTGATTCTTTATTTTCTGATTAAGGCAGCTCTGTGTGGCTGTAGAAACACGACAGTGTCTTATCATATTTTTTTTTGATGTTTCCATTAGCTCTGTAATTTTTGCACAGTGTATTTTTATCCCATTGCTGTATATTTTTAGCTACACTTCCATTTGCAAGTGACACATAGTACGATAGCTGTCATTACAGGAACACCTGTGTCTGGCTTTTAGCTAATCATGTGCTGTCCCCTCTACCATCCATATTTAATGTCTCTGTATAATACCTGGAGCTAAAAATAACACCCCCTCCTACTTGCAACGTGAAAGGTGCTTAGTGCAGGAGCACCAGCACGTTTAAACTTTTATAGTCGTTAGATGTAATGTTATGTGTCAGGTCTGTCACCAGCACTTCATCCCACAAGCTGCTCCCCAGTGATGATCAGGAGACTGAATACCTTGGTAACCATACAACCTGCTGACTGATGAATGTTTGAGGCTTTTGGTTCTTTACAAGAGTTCAAAACAAGACATAAGAAAACCTTTATATAAGAACTTTAAAAATTATTTTGTCACCTAACTTCTATGTATAGTGCGGGAGTTTGTATGGAGGAAAAGTGTTTATATGTAGTGTAATTCTTTTGGGCGTAACATTTTATTAAAAACAATAGAAATAAAGATTTGCTGTGTCATGTTAAAGTACTAGTGACGCTGGAGGAAATACTTTTGGTCAGGCCTAAGATAAATTGTTTTCTTCCTTCTGTCTAGTCAATGCTAGGAGTACCTTGGACGCGTTTGTGATTCAATAGATTTCAAAGACCTGAAGCTGAAAAGGATTTACACAATACTGAAAAGTCCAGAAGCACACATCGTTGTAAAAATTCCTTATTACTGAACTTATTTTTCTTCCTTAAGCTGTCTTAGATTCTAAGTGTTGTTTGAGACAAAGGCTGGGCTTCAGAGGAGTTGAAAGCACATCCTGGGACTGCCTGATCTCTCCTCCTTTGCAGAAGAGGGACTGGATTTGTCCTTCTAAAGCAAAGTCAACTTGCAAGAAATCTCTACAACCTGTGTTTTGGTCTAACTGTACCACTTGCTTTTACTGTGAGCGTGCAGAGAGATCATAGGTTTTTGCCAAAGGTATGCTTTTTTTGCTCTTGACAAAGAACATCTGTTCTGTGAGAACAGTAATTTGTGCTTTTTTTCACAAAACTTCAGGAAACAAGAATCTGAATAGATTACCAGCACAGATCACTTCCTCTGCCAACATATGAACCTTCAGCTAATTGCTTGTCAGCCACCTCGGGAGCTGAAGCAGTTACCTCCCTAGTTCCCACGCATGGTACATCTGCACAGTCTTGGCGGGGGGGGCAAAGAAAGCAATTAACTCTCCTGTCTGGAGCAGGACAATCAGGGAGATCTGCATAAGGGTGAAGAAAAGACAAGTCAGAATGTAACCAAACAGATACTGCTTCAGTGCAGACCAGCAAGTGTCCAGGAGGGATTTGTTATATCTCCTCTGTCACTCCCCAGCACATTGATGGTGACTTCTTGTCTGTAAGTGCTGGAGCTGCTACAGCCACCTCTACTGGTTCTATTGTATCCAGCTATGGCATCAGAGCCTTCGAAATAAAAATGCCTTTATTCTGATTCTTCATAGATTAAATACTCCAGCTGTCTTTCACAATGTTTCCACGCCTTTTAGAACAGCTAAGTATCCCTCACCGGAACGCTTTATTACAGATCAATCAATAATCCTTGATGCTGCAGTTTTTCTGTGTTGATTTTTTTTTCTCCAAACAAGGCAGAAATCCTGAGTTCCCATTCCAGCTTGATATCCAAAACCTGAAGAAAAAACAACCAACCCCTCTAATTCTTTTAATGCAAGCAATTTTACCTGCTCAGATGTTTACTCGCTTTTCTTTCCTCTCCTCTTATGAGTCTTCCACCCTTCCTCAGACTGATTCTTGCCCAGTTGTCTGCAGTCAGGGGCAAAGCGCTGTTTCTATTGCTGCAAGGGGGTTGTTTTTGAAAACAGGTGTCAGAAGTTGTGATTATTTCTCCCTAAATTTCAGTTGCACCCATCAAACTTTATTTTATCTTTCATAGCTGTGTATTATCTGTTTGTTTCTGGTTATTATTTGCTGTTAGTTTCAAGTATGTTGAGTACACATGTGGGATCAATACAGTTGCTTGAGAATTTGTGAAAAGGCTATCTGATGCTGTTTTGATTAATTAAGCTTGGAAAACTTTAAGAACTGAGGTCTGATTTACAAGCTCAAGAATTTATAGTGGTTTTAACATAACTGCAGTTTAACCCTGAAGGTGAACCTTAAATAAATTTTGCAGAATTGCTCAGAAAGAAACTCTCTCAGGAATTCCCACTGTAAAGAGGAATAGGGGTGGGGGAAACTCAAGTGGCAAAGACCCAGACTAGGGCATTGAAGCAATATTTCAAGGGATGTAAATTCAAGAAGGGCTTCAGGGCTCCTGAGATACTTTTCTAGCTGGTGGTGGAGTAGGAGCTTTTATGAGGGGGGTTAAGTGGAGCTGAAAGAGAAGCTGAAGTCGTTGCACACAGGGGTCTTGTGTTAGTGATGTTGCTGGGCACAAAGAGGGGGCAGAGTGGCATTTTCAGACTTTAAACCGAGTTCAGAGAATTTCTGGTTTATTATATTGAACCTGGATCCACGTTTTGAGTATTTTAGTATCTAAACCAGCATCTGGTGAGTGTGCAGGAATTTTTCTGTCTTAATATACGCTACAATATATATTATATATAAATATATATATAATATATACACATATAAGCATGCTGGGAAACAGTCTAGAGATCCAGGTAGTCTGTCTGCTATCCAGTACCTAATACTGAAAGGAACGATTTGAAAAAAGATTTTAGAATGGTTTTGTTTTCTGACTGCTGCTGAGTGTTGCACACACCATCCTTTTTAAGCACAAGAAGAGTGATAAACTAATGGCAAAACACACACGGTTTACAGGCACCAGGTTTTAAATGCCCATTTTAGTGGAAGAAATTCAGCAAGAACCCAGAGGAGGGCACTGTTGGCTGCCTTAAGACTTCAAGTTGCAAACTGCTTTTTCTATTCATGTCTGCTCAAGTCTCCCACCTACAAGAAGACACTCAATGCATTCAGCCAACTGCTGGGAGTACTGGGAGCCTTTGCTCGGTAGCATTTATATATTACACTAATGATTAATATGAGTGTTCGTGGCTTAGTCTTTTGTAATGCATTGAGTGCTACAAAACTCAGCCAGGGATGGGTTTCAGTGGTCCCTATTTTCTGAGGAGAGAGCTCACCCAGGACCTCTCTCCTCTTTCATCAAGGAGACCCATCCACAGCTGCCCCAGCTCGGGCAGGTGGACACTGTCAGACACGGGTAGGCTGAGAGCTGCACCATGCCGTTTCCACACTTGATAATCCTAATTACAAATTTCGCTGGGTCTACAGGAATCAACAGTCAGACACCAAATACAAAATTGGCTTTACAGGAAGGTTGTAAGCAAAGCTGAATTTTGCTCTCAGATTAATCATTGAAATGGAGGTTGAACTCACAAGAAAGGTCCAAGTCTATGAACTAAATTCAAAGCCTCTGCTGGATCCGTGTCCCAAGAGATGCCTGTGTGCAGGAGGAAAGGTCAGGAGAAGCCTTTACAAAGTGATCCAGATCAAAGAGCTCTCACTTGCTGACAAATCTGGTTGCATAAAGGACAACTCCTCTCTCCACAGTTCAGGCTTCTGAAGTCGTCTTTAGATCTGTGAAATGAAAAGCCGTTCATTGATCAAATGCCTTCAGATTCCAGTGATTTCCAAGTGATCACCATAACTTTGAGCATGTAGAGTTGCAAAGGGGAGCGTTTCCTTAGGTTTGCAGTGGGGAGAGAAGTGTATCTGTCCCGGCACGGCAGGAGTGTCATCACCAAAGCGCTGCACTCAATTTTGAAATGTTGCTTTTATGAGCTGACCAAACCTCAGACTTTTCTTAAACAAATGTTACATTAAAAGGGTGATTTACCAGGGACTGCACTTTTGTCTTGAGATAAAAACTCCCCTGTTCTGGAGATTATGAAGGGTCTTTAGCCATGGTAGGTGTCTCATACATACCTCACTCGTTCTGAAATCACTGATTTTCCTAGAGCTAGTGTTTCTTTTGCCCTGTCAGCCCTCGGTGTGGATGACAGAGGCATCTCCAAGAGGCCAGGTACCATCCATGTGCAGAGTATCACACAGCTCCTGCAGTCCCTGGGCTCTTTGGGGGTCTCTCTGCAGTGCCCTTCCCCTGCAGTGCCTGCCCCGTACAGCTGCGGACTCATTCCCAAGGCCATCCAGACCTATTGGAGCAGTTACCTCTCTTCTTCATGGCAGCACCTTCATAAGCTGGCTAAATGCTCTTGCTTTTTTTCTGTTTCTTGATTCTTTCTTTTCTGCCTACATAAGAGGAAGGTGGATAAACTGTAAAAACAAGTCACAGCTCACAGTAGTCTCATCAGCTCTTCTCGTGTCCTCATCAGGCTTTCTCTTGCCTACTTATGGTGCTGTATGGATCTTTGGTGGACCTTTACATCCTCTGAAATGCCAAGGTCATGGAGAGAAGCCCAGTTTCAGATCTGATGTTCAGCGGCACTAGCTGTTGTACAGAATAAATCAATCGTGCTACTAATGGGAGTTACACAGCGCTGTGTAGCCAGAGGAGGGCACGTTTTCCCAGACACCTAACGTTTGAAGCCTTGCAGATACTGGTGAAAGAATTTGTAATCGGAATGCATGCTGCTGGGTGGGCAAATGAGTCACTGAGCTGGCTTCGGCACGTGTGACAGTTATCATTCCAGTGAGCAGGAAAAGCAGTGAACATGTGTGACTAGGTCCATGACTTTTTGCCTGTATATACAGTTTTCTGATTTCTCAGTGCAGAACACTGTGTCCACAAGAGCTCCATGTTTCCCAAGTGCTGTAAATATTCATGCCTCACTTATACCTTTGCTCCTGGAAGATAGATTGCTTTTGATCGTCTTCCTTTCAGAGCTGGATAATTACTGCTACTTCTGCATTTTATAAACATGCAAAAGAAATGTGGCATCTTTGGCTTGGACATGGATAATATTTTTCCTGTTTAATTCAGATAAGAAATCAGTGAAGTGTGTGATGAAAGCACTTGTGAGAGAAAGGTGGAGGGTATAAGAAGCTTTTGAAAGCTAGAGAGCAGCAGCGTTCCAGCAAAAACAAGCTGGGAAAAGGAATATTAAAGAGGGCAGTGTTAAATGGAAACCTAGCGGGATCACAGAACAAGTGAGCATCTAAGATTAACAACACAGCTAAGAATTAATGAGCCAACAGTGCTTTCCTCAGCCTGCAGCAATAATGTATAATGCCTGCGTGGATTGCCTCTTGTGCTCTCCTGCTCACCACACCTCATCTCCCACCGATGCAGAATCATTTTGCAAATCTATATTAAAACCATAAGAGAGAACACTTTACGGGCAATGTGTTAGGTCATTCCTTCCGTGAAGCTACAGAAGTCAAATTTTACAGTCCTGAAGTCTGATGTTTTCCAGATGAGATCTTGAGCTGAGTCAACCCAAGCAAAAATCTAGAGAAATGGGGTTGTATAAAGCAAGATGGGTATTTGGCATATTTGCGTCCTCCTGTCCTGAGGCTTTTTGATCACTATTACTGTTTGCAGAGGAAAAAGAAAGGCCTGAAGCCATATCAATCTGCTGTGACATTTTATATTCTGTAGAGGATTAAGTCTAGAAACTATAGAGCTGATGGACTGAAAAAAAGAATTGCAGCTGTACTCATCATCTGGGATGTTGAAAATTTGAACTTTTTAATATCACCAAAAGTTAAATAATTAAAAAAAATTAAACTAAATATTTATTAAAAACATTTTTTCTAAAAAAAGTGTCATATGATAATCCTAAACTCTTAAATGTAGTCAGCTTTAAAGAGAAAAGAAGACCAAAAAACAGCCTAAAAATATCTCTCCAATAGCAATGACTGTAGGCTTGCTTACGTGGGTATAACTGATAATACAGGTTGCTATGATGCCTTGGTTACTAGTGAAATGTGTACAGATTGATTTCAGTGCCACGTATGAGTTCCAAAGAGAAGATATATCTATGCTGATTTAATACTGTCCATCACTTGCATTTATCCCATATGTTTCAAAGTGTCTTCTTGTGCCTTAGCTTCCCTTTGCATTAGGACTTTAAAGGAAACATTTCCCAGCTTTTTAAATCATTTTGACATCTCTTCTTCCTGTCTTCCCAAATCTTAAAAATTGTGACAATTCTGGATTGTAAAGAATCTTATTCAAAGTAGATGCAGCAGTGCTTCTACCCAGACATAATAGAGAGGATCAAAATGAGATGCGAAGGTTAAAGATATATCTGAAACGGAGAGAGACAAACACATTTATTCCAGGAGCTATCTCAGCAGGTACAATAGGTGACATTTTTGTATATCTATAATCAAGGACTCGCTCTTGTTGCTTTTTAAGTCAGTCGTAAATTTCTAGTGACTTGAATAGGAAAAATGTCAGAACCTTATTGCATAATTGTGCTATCTAAAAGAGAAGAAACAAACCACTTCACAATATAGAAAACAAATCTGTTGTCTACTCTAGTCAACTATGCACCAGAAAATATCTCATAGTCCTAAAAATGGCACCCATGATTCATTTTCTGAAAATTCATGATGTTAAAGACTTGAGTTTTCTGTCTGTGAGACCCAAGCCCAGAAGAAACGCCCTTATTGCCAAACCATCCCTCTGCTCCACACCAGACCCTCCCCAGTCCTCTCCCTCCTGTCTTTCCTCCCAGCTCACGTTGGAGATGTTCTGTAACGTACATGCTGAAACGATGGAAACTTTACGGCCGAGTGAATGCAGGCAATTTCAGGTTACTGCCAACAACCGAACAATTTACTAAGAAAAAGAATAATCAAGGTTACCAGCAAAGTCTGCTTGATCAAAGCCTCTACTGAGAAGTGCCCTTTGGTGGGAATGAAAACACATATCGGAACAAGGTTTTCAAAGTGGCTATTTGCATATTATTTGTTCTGCTGTTACAGGAGCTCAATAGCGCTTGTACTGTAACCCTCCAGGGACTTATATGAGTAGATTCCTCTGTTCATGGGTTACGTCTAAAACCAGGAGAACCATGGTGATAATCTACTCTGATCTGTTCCAAAACTCGGGGCGGGAACCTGACCCAGTTTCTGTGTTAAGCCGTCACATCTCTTACTCGGGATGTATCATACAACCATTAATTTCTTTTCTGTGTGCAGGGACAGGTGATTTAGCGTTACTGTAACTCCAGATTGCTCATTGTAAGAAGTCAAACAGGAGCTGGAGTGCAATCCTTGCTCTGCAATCTCAATAGAAGCTGAAACTATAGACTTCAAGGGAGGCAGGATTTCATCTCCAACCTCAGAAAGCCTCACAAATTAATCACCCTTCACTTTCGCTCTTGTTAAAGGTTAGAATAATCCATTCCTTTCTATTGCTGCAACCCAGACTACTGTTATCAGTCCTAAAACCTATTAGATTTCAAAATATGATTAAGTGGATTCTTGAGGGAAGCCAGGGGTGGGGGAGATTAAGGTGGTTTTTTTCTCCTGAAAGGTTAAAATTTTCATCTGAGTATCAAGCACCCTGCTTATAGGAATTCTTCTGGTTTATAATGGCATATGATACACAGAGGCATTGCATATTAACAAAGCCAATTGATATCTATATTTTAATAAACAGTAGACTACTGAGCTTGTTGAGAGTATTTTTTTAATCATGAATGATTCCAATGTGGCAAGAAGAAGTACCACAGTGTTTCAACATTCCTTTTTCCAAAATGTTGCCATCCTGCATAATGACTTGTTGAATCAGCTGCAAGGAGCCGTGAAGAGGACAGCAGTTCTGACTCATTAGAAACTACCATAATTTGAAATGGGATTTTATTCTAAATCTTAAGAAAAGCAGAAAAGGTCAAAATTTCTGAACAGATACTCACGCAGTTGTACATTTTGCTTCAACAAAAAGGAAGTGGTTTACTTCATGACTTTGTTTTGCGCTTGTGGGTTTTATTATTAAAGGAGATCCTCGATAAATGACCCGGTTGTGGTGTGAGTTAGGAGTGAAGTGGATGGGAGCTGGTGCCGACATCTGGCATCTCGTGCCATGGGAACACACACCTTGCTTTGCCAGCTGATGCTGACAGCACAGAGCTACTGCAATACATATCGTTCTTAATTACCTGAGGCTTTTTGCCCATTTTTTTGGTGCTATGGTAGTGTTTAGGTCATTTGGGTATGCTGAGAATGTGGCATTTGCACAGTCCTAGGCGAAAGATTTTACTTGAGCTTGATGTTACTGAGTGTCTTTTTAAACCGCTTTACAAATAGGAATGAAGCCTATTGAGCTAGAGGAAAGAGGAGAAGCTGTTTAACCAGCATCTCTAATGTATTCACAAACTGCAAGATAGCTTCTAGAAAGAGATCATTTTGTGTCATGGGACACTAGATGAAAGGACAAGAACCAGGCTATCCAATGCCTTCCTTAATAGTCCGTTGGCCTCCCTCCAAGGAAACTCAGCCAGCTGTTTCATCTCAAGGCCAATTTAATGCTCGGAACAAACTTGGGTTTGAAGTATTCTCAGAACAGGGGTAACGCGAGAGGATTGAGTGCGTTATCAGCACCATTGCCAGACTCTGAGAACAATCTGCATGCTGCTCAGCATGCACGTGTGAAGGCACTTTGGAAGGGTTGTGTTGCTCCTCTAAGGTTCCCTTACGTGAACAAGATGTTTCACTGTGCAGAAAAACTCTACACTGTGATACAAGGGAAACAAAAGGGAAAAGAGAGAAAGCAATTTAGGATATCTTTGTTGTTTGAGTCCTGCTGTGGTACTTCAGCTAAGCTTCTGTTTTGGAGAACACTTGACTTGAAAGTAACATAAGGAAAAATTACAACAATTAAGTATGTAATTTCTGTCTACTGTACCCTATATCTCATTGATAAGCATGTGCCTTTGCTGCCTTTCCACCAAGCCATATATTTAATTTCTATAAAATAGAGTTTGGGGCTATTCTGTACCTTACTATTTTGTTTCTTTTGATGTAGATTATGCATCGTCAGAGGGTGTATTTCATCACTGCTTTGATGATACTGTTGTTCTGGCATATCTTCCTCCTGAGTAAGACATCTCCAACATGGGCTGCTACAAATCATGGACAGAAAAGCAGCACATGGGGTGGTTTCTCTAAGGGTAATAACACTGAAGCCCTCTATGTGCAGGTTTTAGATGAAGACATATTTTTAAATGAAATTAAGATTGTGTTACTTCAACGATGCAATGAGATCACTTGATGGGAATTCAGTCTACATTTACTCCGTGGCTCCAGCCCTTTACATTAACGTTAGCGCCCAAGTATTTTATAAGTGCATAATATTTTAGGACATGTATGTGGTCATGAGCCAAAAGCTGTGCTGAATTATGAATCAAAAAGCTCCAACTGGTGTGTCGTTATTAATTTCTAATTCCCCGTCTGCATGGAATAACAGATAAAGAACCATGTGTTCAGAAATAGCTTATGACATGCTAAAGAAAAATGCATGTCAGCAGTGGTAATGAGAGAGATAGACTGAAGAGTGAAAGGACCTTGCACACGGATGAAGCATGCAAAAATGTTTTAGCAGAATAAATGTGCATGAAAACTCCTAACGTACCAGTAGTGGAGGCAGAAATCTCAGCATTTCAACTTTATGAAGTGATCTGGATGCCAAAACAAAATGATGTTTAATATCCACTTCGCATAAGTGTTAATGACTGTACAAGGTTCAAAAAAGTGGGAAGTATGGTCTCGTTATTTAATCTGTCATAATATGTTATAGTGCAATAATTTGCGTAGTAAACTGTGCTCCAAGAATGTCAAAAATCGATCATTTAGTCACCAGAATGTTACTGTCCACCAATCTCAAACCCAAAAGTCATAATCAGAGCTGTATCCAAGAAGCAAAAATCCAAAATTTTTGAGTCGATGCCTGTCAAGTAAACAGGGTTTGACAAGTGGGACTCTGTCATTTAATCCACACTTCAAAGGGTACACACAGCTGATATAACAGAAAATCCATTGAAGAAAGCCCCATAGAGCTCCTCTTCCTTTTTGTAACAGCTCTCTAAGTTGCTGAAGGATGTTAGTTGCTCCCTGCTGTAACCCGTGTGGAGGAGTCAAGCATTAAGATGAAACTGGTTTTGGGAAAATAAACACAAATAAACACTTGGAGAGCTCTGGAAAGGAGCCTTCCAGAGAAGCCACATGTGTAGATATTCTTGCTCTCCACCTGTGGCATTTTACTTGTGTGATTGTGCTGACAACTCAATAACACACCAAACACAATCCAGCTGCAGGCAGGACCCACCTCACACGCTTCCTCCTTGGGAACGGCTGAGGATCTCACCTTGAAGACAACCTTGGAGCTACTCTTAGTTACCAAAGTGACAGTCACTATAATGGCAAACATTCCCATGGAGTTATTTCTTGTTCAGTCTTGGGCTGCCATTCCATTTTTTCCCACTTTGTAATTAAGCTTGGTTTTAGCTGCTTCAACTCAAACAGCAATTGTCCTTTACAAGATTAAACTGAAAAATGATTTAACATTGTATTACACTGAGCAGACAGAGGGTGATACTAAAAACAGGCAAGTATGCAAACATTTCAGTAGACAGGTAATCACTGTAGCCAGAAGAGCATATTTGCTAGAAGTTCTGCAAATATTTAGTGATTTAAAGGTTGCCTTTGTTATTGTACAGACTTGTAATGTCTTACCAAATGATAGTCTCCTGGTCTGAAAACTAATTATTTCTTCAGCAGAAGTCATGGATGCCAAAAATTAGTCAGCCTGCATATGTTGGTCCTCTGCAGTTATGTGGTGTTTTTTCTGTAACCAAGCATCTCAAAGCTTTTTATGAGCGATGCATGACATTTCAGTCCAAGTCAAAAAGGGACTTGTAAAGTTGTAGGACACTCTGTCAACACAAGCCCTCTATCCAGTAGGATTTATATCTTGACTTTTTCTAAGAATGTAATTCTAACTACTGAAACACTGCCTCTTACAATTTTGTGCGACAGGAAAAGAAATAGAATATTTCACTCACATGTTCTGTTTCTGACTGATTATAATGACTAATTCCAATTTACATCTACAGTAATGCCAATGTGCCTTCTCATATAAATCAGACATGCAGCATTCTTCTGATTCAGCATCCTAGTAATAACACCAGTTATTTATTTCAAACGTATAAGTAAGCCTTGGGATTCCCAGCCCTACATTCCCCAATTCTTTTTCAAAACAAGTTCTGTTGAGCTAGATCCCCTACATGGAAAGCTGTCCTGCAGCCAGATCTTCCTGATCTTCAAATCTATTTGTCTCAAATAAAATTCAGATCTCATAGAAAGTTTCTGTAACACTTAAAATGAAAATATATCCATTTCCTCTCCCACTAGTTGGGTTTTTTTAAGTATTTTTACTGTTGATTTTTGACAACGTGGACTCCTCAATTGCTTTCAATAAAACAAATTCTGAAGAGTGGTCAGCTGGAGACATCACTAGGCTCTCTCAGGTTTAATCTTATGGTGTTACAATGACCAAAGGCTCTTTCCACCCAGAGGTTCCATAGCCAAGATCACAAAAGATGGTATTACAGGTCTAAGAAAGATAAAGAGCTAGTTCTTGCTCAGCTGCACTGGAACACACCAGGAGTAGCTCCATTAGCATTCGTATATTTGCATCAATTGGAAACTGATGTGAGAAGAAAGTAAATATGTGTGTTATCTCTCTACCACTGCCCTTTAATTTGTAATGACAGAGTTATCATGAAGCTCTTCTAATCACTTGTTTTCCACTGAAGATTAATACTGAGTAACAGAGTTGAAGAGAAGAGATTTTTATCCTATAAGGCCTTGAGTGTTACTGGAATATTTTTCTGTAGCATGTACGCTGGAGGAAGCAGCATGGATGATTGCAAAGGGCACCAGAATTAGGAGCTGTGTTAATGAGGTTCACATTGGTCTCTTGTATAATAGAAAGGTCATTTCAGTTGACTGCCCCTGCTTCTTCAGCCAGCCTGTCTGACAGAGGGATGCTGCTTGCTTCTTCGGTTCAGCATCTGCTTCTCTTATTCTGAATCTCTCTCTCCTTGTCCTCGTTATGGTTTAAGCAATACAAAGAATAATTTCTAAAATAATTTGAGAATCAAGCTCCCCAGAACTGCAAGATAACTGGGGATTTAAAAAAACATTTTAAATTAGATTCAATTGGGTTGCTTTTCAGTTTTCTGAGCATCAGGAGTTACTGGTATGGAGTTCAGGGAATCTAAGCAGTGCAGAAGACAGAAATTCACATTTAAAAATAATGACAGCCAAGATTCTCAGGGGGGTTAGGGATCCCAGACTTTAAAGGAAAGTATGAAATATTTTGAAGCCTAAGAAATGTTGCAAGAACTGACAATTCAAAAGCTACACTGTGCTTTTCCAAGAGACTGTGCAAGCTTTCCATTTCTTTTCTAAAGACATTTCTGTATCTTCCTTGTGCTCTTACTCTTGGAGACCAACAGTGTGCCTTAGATTAACACCCGTGTCTTCCTAAGTCCTCTTCCACCTCCTCTGCATTTCCCATGCACCATCACTTCTTGTGAGACTGCAGGTGAGTCATTCAGCTTGAGGCCACCCTGTTCAGCAGCAGATAGACATTAAATCAGCCTAAGGCCAAACTGCAGCCTTAGCAACCAGTGGCTGCTCGCACTGATAATTTCCAGTAAAGGTTTCTCATACTCCGGAAGCTCTCTTCCCACTGAGAAGTCTGCTGGGATTTTATTCTGCTTTGTTTTCCAGGTGGCCTTTATAGAACTCTGAATTCATTAACCAAAAGTTTTAGAAGAGCCTTGATCTCATAGGAATCAGCTGCAGGTCAGCAGTGAGTCTTACTGACTCATCTCTCTCTGTGACATCCCTTTCATGGGCATGTCCACATACGTGACTGTGGATACCCAGCATCAACAGCAATCTATTTTCAAAACATGAAAATATGAAATTCCTTGAAAAAGGACCGACCTGTGATGTTTGGATATTGTCTGTTCTTTTCAATAACAGTAAGGAATTAAAAAAAAGTCCATGCTGAATAGGTGGGTACAGAGGCTGTTGCATGCTGAGACAAAATAACTTCACATACTGTTCTGTTTAAAACTGAAATGTCAGTTGGGTTTTATCTGTAAGTAGCAACAAATAAGTGTCGTAACTATTAGTATGTGCAGGGAAAGAGGGAGGAGAGATGAGTATCAAGCAGAAGACTGGACTTTAACAGCTCCAGATAAATGCTAAAATACAGCTTTGTGTCTTGGGTCACTACGTAGGTAAATAGTAAATTCAGAAGGGTTTATGTAGTTTCCCATCCATCAGTGGCAGATGGCATCAAAGGTTTTGATGAGGCATCAGAGTTCCAGCTGTGGTTCCAGGGTGGTTAATGATGGCATTAAATTTGTTTCCTTTTCTTGAAAACTGGGGAACTTTGACGGCTGAAAGTTCCCCAGTTTTTATTCTTTAGGGTGTAAGGGAACCGAGGCTGGCAGAGCACCACTTACAGGCATTAATTTGGGTTTGTGCAGTTCTTGCAAATTCAAGGAGATCCCTCAGCCCCGCAACTCAATGCAGAGGGATCTGTGTACGTGTGTGTCTGTAATCCCACAACTTAATGGGATGGGCTTTTAGCAAAATCGTGTGGTGAACTGTAGAAAGAAAAACTCCTGGGAAGTACCAAAATGCTGAGAAGCCTCGCTGTTTTCTGCTTGGCCATCTCAGAGGAAGCTCTCAGCACTTCTCATTTGATTCTGTATTTTGAATCCCTGAAGACTTCTTCAGCACACACAGACAAAAAAAATCCAGTACTTGTCACACTCCCTTTTTTGCATGAGAGTCTCTGAGGGATACAGTGCCTCTGGAAAGACAAAAGCAAGAGTCCTCCTTTGTAAAAAAAAGGTCCGGAAAGTTAATACCTTTATCTCCACACAGAGAGTACTCAATATCTCTAAAAGCTTTTTTAAATTTATTTTTAAATGGAGCTATACATTGTAAAAACTGTCGTTTTTGTGTGTGCATAAGGCTCTTTTTCTGTTCATTGAATTTACCATGCATAACCTTTCTTTCACATAATAAACTCCCTGAGGAGAACAGAACCTTCAGTGGATAAGCCTTTTCTCAAGGGAGAGGCTTCCTGGTCTGTGTAGCTGTAGATATTCCCAATGTGACAAAAAATAGAAAGGGCTGAGCAGGCAAGTTCAATAGGTCATATCACACTGTCAGAGAACATATCCCGTTGTCCATAGGGAAACTTCAGCAGCATAAACTGCAGATTTAAAAAACAAAAATAGGTCTGGCTCTAAATTATTTAGAGTTAAATAAAGACAAATTAGGCTCTAGTCAGTTCCTGCAGTCAGTGGTGCTGTATCAATGACTTGGTTAGCAGGAGAGGTCTTCACCTAAGTCAGGAGTCACTGTACCCAAGAACTGCATCTGAATGCAAATTTCTGTTTTACAAAATGTACTTCCATTTCTTTTTAACAGATCACTGAAACCTTGCATTAAAACACTGTAGTACATTCAGGTTTTGCAACTAGTTAGAGGTAGAAGGACAAAGGGTCAAGTTGTTCTCCACATGTCGCAGCCTACAGAAATTTCTCTCTAGGTTTTCAGCAGGGACAGGTTCACTCGCTGGGTTCAGTAGAAGAGGATCGTTCAGTGACAAGGATTTAGGGAGCTTCTACCCAAAGGGTTTGGACAGACCCAAACACACACTATGGTCCAAGCTGCCAGAATGAGCTGTCTGGCAAAGCTAGATTTGGGGCTGAGGCTAAGCAAATATATCCTAAGTAAATATATATTCTGCGGAGTGCTGTGCATAGAGTAGCTGCCCAGCTTCTGACCTCCAGCAGCCTCGTGTCTTGCTGGTCTGAGGGAATAAAGGGCTCAGATAAGTCCCTGCAGAGATGTCCCCAGAGAAAAGGGTTTAGGTCCACTGGGAATTAAAAAAAAGTTTCTTGAGCACTTGTGAAAATCCCTACTAGGCTCCTCTTTTTGCAAATGTAAACATTTTAATAATCTGATTCCTAGTGTCTCACTCTCTCTTTCTCAGTCTTAATTTGCCTTTTAAGTGGGGAAGTCCTGTCCTCCTCAAGCATATTAAAAAATAAGGAGCTCAGATAATGTAATAAACCAAGGTTTGCAAAGGAGTTCATAAGGGAGAGCATACAGATATAAATATTATAGCCTGATTAAGCTCTGTTTCAAATACAATTTTAAATGTCAATATGATATTCAAGAGCAGTATGTGAAGACATACAGTTTTCCATACAGTAGATACCACAATGTTGCACAAGGCTCCAATACCTTTATTGTCATCCTAAAAAAACACCTATATCACTTAGTACTTGGTCTCTTCTCACACAAACAGTGGGATTTAAGTGCTTATAGCTGTTTCTAGGAAGACAGGTCGAAAGAACGGAGCCAACTTTGCCATTCTTGTGGCACAGTTGTGTGCCACAGCACACAATCAGCTGTGCCATTCTTGACCACTATGGTATGAGGGATGAAGTAGAGATACCGAATTGCGCAAGGATGGCCTCTCTTATTCTGCCATCAGGATTTACCCTGGTTGATCCAAAAACGCTTATTGAAGACACTGAAAAATATTTGCGATCAATGTTTGAACTGTTATATCAAATTATATTATAAATTGCCACTAAAGATGACTGGCCTACTAAAGATTGCTTTTATTTGCAAGTGAAACATATTTTATACCTCCCTTTGCCAGCACTGGAGTACCTATGGCTCTCTGCTTGCAGGCCGTTATTACAGAGGAGAATCACCAGAAGGTAGTTTTTCAGGTCACTAGTTATTTTTCATTGAACTGAAAAACCTGCCCTTTCAGGTGGTTGACATATATATCTGAACCTATATTTCCAGTTGTCTAATAAGGGCAGTGCTTGAGCAGCGTATAACACCAGGCAGAATTACTTCCTGCAGAAAATATTAGGTCATGGTCATTCTCTCATCCTGCCCAAAGGACATGTGTCAGCTGAGATTTTTGAAGTTAGAAGGTTTGTGATTTTTTTTCTATGACTTAGAAGTTCTTTATGGCAATTTCAAACAACTGGAAATGTAGTTGGTATGTTCTGGTTGCCTGTTTGTGTACTAAGCTTAAAGAAATGTATTTTATGTAACCTGGGCTTTTCTTTTTTCCCAGCGTACTATGAGATTTTTTTTTTCTCTGCACTCTTGCTTTAGGGAGTTAATGAACGTAGATGTTTGGATCAGATTCTCTACAAATTACATAACCTCTCTCATAATCAGGAGATAGCAAGGAGTTATAATTTGACTAATAACAGGGAATATTCAGGGGAGACCATTCCCGCCAGGATATATGCTGGAATACACACAGCCTGCACAGCTGCAGCTCAGGGACAAACATCTAATTACAACTTTCACTTATGTTCAAGGAGACAATTAGAAACAGTGCCTGAAATAGCGGCTCAGGAGGAAGTGAGACAGCTGGTAGTAAGGCCATACGGTTATTTGTTGAGAGAATTTGAAGATGTGGGTGGTGAAAAGCAAGCAAGGGAGCCTTTTGCATCCCCAGGCTGGATCCCATTGGAAGAAGTCCATCATGAGGAGGCCTAAAATGTACAAGATAAATATTTATGAATGACTAAAAGTTTGCTTTGTCATGAGGGCATTGCTACAGACGGTTCAATGCTATCCCCTGGCAGAAGGTGACTTTGTACCTCTAAGGTGTCCTTGCATACGGGCAAAAAAACAGAGTGGGAAAGGACCTGATGTGGTTTCCACTGCAGACTATATGGTGGTGGAGCAAATATATACTTCATATAGCTTGCCAGTTCAAGCCAGTTCAAACAAGTAGCTGTTCCTATTTTATCTTCCTCTAGCTTCCCAACAGGATATATTTTTTAGTTGGAAGCAGAGATGTGCATTTCTAAACTGCAATGGGCTCACCCCTGGAATGAGGTCCATGTGATGACCTTTCTGTAACAGGATCATTTTTTGTGGTATTTTCTGCAGACCGCAGCAGGTAGCAAATAGTTTTAGTCAAAGCTTTCAAATACTGTAATTTGATGCTCCAGTTGGTGGTGTATGATGTTATTTTGACTTTACTATTATACTGTTTTACAATCTTTCTGAAAACTAAGTACGTAATGTGAAAAAAAATCCCATGAAATTATTCAAGTATTTTCTTATAAGGCTATAACATAGGCAAACTGTGAAATGAAAAGAATTGCTGGAGATGTTCTTTTTTATCTGAGAACGATGATTTCCTACTAAACAATATTTTTTGCTGAAGGAGATATATTTATTTAAAAGAGCCATTGTTTGCTTTTCAAGGTAATGTTTTGGACTTTTGTTTGCTCCTTAAGACTGAATGATAATATGTATTTACACGGACTGCATATAAAGCTGCATTATCTTTCATTACTCTTGCAGCCTTTCTAGGGTGTTAGGTTAGGAAATATATTGTAATTAAAAACGAGGAGCTAGCTTTAAAAAATAGTTATCCATTGCTGTGCCTGGGAAAGAAACGTTATTTCCTTTGTGACAAAAGAATAATAACCCTGGCAAACGGGCTGCTGCAGAGCTGGAAGAAAAGCTCTGTTAGAGCGGGACTGACAAAGCTGTCTGTGCAGAAACGGAAGTCCTGTCGTGGAGGTAATAAAAAAGATACTATTTCAGCTCAACTAGTTCCAAATAATCCATACTTTAAGCTTGCCTTCTGACTTGCTAAGTAAATATCACGGTGCTGAGGTATTAATGGCTCTTCTAGTTTATTGAAATGACCTTGTTGTTTTTACCTCAACACAGACTCTTTGAAATGTAAAGTTGTGTTGAATATTAAGCTTTAATACCTCCTGGTTTGGATGGTACAAAAGTATTCAGACATCCTCTGTTTGCTTTGTCTGGCTCTTTTTGTTTTTAGCAGATTGCTAGTGTTAGAAGGACATTAATATGTCATTGAGCCTGGACTTTTTGAGGTCTTTTCATCTTTGGAGAGGGGTGATACCTCTTTCCTGTGAAGAGCTGACCAGTTGTCTTTGATGTCCCATCAACTTCAGCTTCATAAATGATCCCACCTGAACGCAACAGAGACAACTCCACTAATGCCCCTGTAGTGTGAGCACTGTACACGGATTATAAAGGAAAACATTTCTTTAAAATATTGAACCCTATAAAACTCATTTTTACATTTTCCCCATTACAATCAGCAATAAGCCTTCTGATTTTTCTGCAAAAATTGGATCAAAGCTGAAGTAACTGGCACAAGGGAGACTAACAGATAACTACAACTCTGCAAGCCACACAAACATGGTGTCACCACATACCAGAGCAGATGCCCTAAGTGGGACTGTGTTCCTGGATGTGTCCCTTCTCCCACATAGATCTATCAAACCTGCAAAGTCTGTGCTGCAGTGTAGACAAATTAGCTTTAACTGTAGCTGTAACACCAGAAATGTGCTTGCTGCAGTATTGTGGGACTCTGTATCAGATGTAATAGCAGTAAAGAACTGAGTATCCAGCCCTGTTCTCTCAGCTGGATTGCTACCAGCACCTGAGCTACTTGGCATAAACCCGGTGCAGGTCTGAGTAACTGCATTGCAGCCATGGCCATGATGGCTATAGATGCATCCCACCGATACAGTAAGAGAAGAAACGTTCCTGTATTTACAGACTAAAATGAGTCTTTGAGGAGGATTCTGGACCAAACTTCTCAATAAAGCCTCAAGGGAATCCTTTCAATTCGACTTTTGTTTTGTTGACTATTCAATGTTACCCAATCTCTTCCTCTCTTAAAATAGATTAGTGGATTTCCCACCAATCATTCTTTTTTTTTTTCCCCTTTCCTTTCCAGTGGTTTTCAGCTACTTTTTCAGGGGAGGAAGAGGTACAGACTTGAGTATTATTGGCTCCTCTGGCCTCCTATACAAACGAGACAGATTACTGGCGAATAGGAGCCAGATTGGATGCCCACTATTTGCTCTCTCTATTTTTACATTCCTTTTTTTTGCTAAAAAGTCCATTTAAAAGAGGTGAAGCAGAAAAGCTTCTTTCAAAATAATTAGCTTGAGTCTTTCCAGCAATGTGAAAAGGAACAAGATCTAAAAACCTAAATTTTCAACAATGAAACACAAACATAACAGAAATAAAGCCTGCCTTGAAAAGACAGAAAGGTGCAAAATGAAACATTTGAATCCAAATGGTTTCTTCTAGAAGGGGAAGACGCCATGGAATTCCAGGCCTAATTAGGATCCTGCTCTTTCAGGTTTGGTAAAGTCAAACCCAAGCAAACTGGAGCATCTTTCTGATTTGGTCTGAGTTGCAGATGATGTCTAGTCTTTTACCCAATATTTTGGTGAAAGGCAAAACGTCAGAAGGACTATTGATGTTGTGATCAATGCTGTGTTTGAGAATAGCGAAGAGTCTTACAATAAACAGCAAGGATTGTTTTCCCATTTATGGAGGGACTGAAATATTATGACAACTTGCAGATATTTGCATTATGAAGCCTGACTTCTCTGCCTACTCTGATCTCAGATCTGCTGAGGATGTAAAGCTGGGCGTCTTCCTGAACTTGTGCCCAAAGATGCTCTTTGGAAAACTTGTTCAAAGCATGTGTACTTGAGTGTTTACTTTGTCTGAGGCTGTGTACTTAAAAGGAAAACCGCCATACTTGTTTGATTCCTACTTGATAAACTTCTAGTACCTAATACAGACTTCTTACTGTACTTTGAAATGTGAATAGTTCACATGCAGCTTAACAGGCTTTTAGATTAAGCAGTGATGGTACATTAAAGCTTGCCATAGGTAACATTTGTCATTTATGTATTTTTCACTTGTCTTTCTTGGCTGACTAATTGATACCTACAGTGCTTTCTTGGGTTGCTGTTGCTTGGAATAAATTTGCTGAGATAGCGCCTCTCTTTGCCAAGTAACATGTATTAGTATTTACAAAATCACTTCTAGGGGAGCAATTATTCCTAAGGATGATAATGGGTTCTGTTTGAGAAGGCTGATCCTTGATTAATTATGCCTTTTTGCTGTTTTTTTAAGAAGGAGCTGGACAGGGAAGGAGGAGCATTTCACAACTTAGTGTTTATAGATGTTGCTGAGAACAAAAGATTTCACCAATAATATCTGAGTCTCACTAAGCTAGGCTCATTTTTTTTGCCTATATAAAGGGAACAAACACTTCATGTCCAAAATCAGATTAAGCTCTTTGCTTTCTGAATCTGTTTTCTGAGTCCAAACTCATGTCTCTTTGTTTTGCTTTATTGACCCCAAAATTAAAAATGGTAAACAGTCCAACATAAATCACCTTCCTAAGATAAGCTCTTCCATGGTCCTTCTCATAAAACCTCTCTGGGGACTCATTGTATGATTCTTTGTAGTCAAATAAGTAACAAATAGCCTTTATTCCATGGATGAACAGAAACCACATGGTTATTTAATGGTACTAAGCGAGATTAACTAATAAAGATGATTATTCAGTGAGATGGCTCAAGTAAACAGGAGAATTTGAGTTTGATATCTGGATATGCATCCACCAGTGAAGCTATTATATTATTGTTGTAATAGGGAAGAGAAAGTAGAGCTGACATTTCTGTCAAGAATGTGTTTAACTCAGCCACAGGCATCACGGTTGCGAGCCTTTGAGGTACTTAAGATATGCTGCCCATGCTGTAACACTCAGAATTACTCTGCCTCCAGAGTTCAGTTTTACAAAGAGTGTGAAAAATAATTCCTAGAAAATTACATCTATATCCCTCTGTTTCCACTACTATTATCATATCATATGCAGTGAGGAATGTAAAAACTTAATTCAAATCAGTGCAAGTAACTCCTCCCCAAGTAGGCAACTGAGAAGCTCCAGCTGCTGGATTCCAGCTGACTGTCTACTACAAGGAGCCTGCCATAAGTCCATAAAGCCTGTCGTAAGCCCAATTTATGTCATAAAGTCAAAGACACTGTCTGGGGTTCAGATGAGACATGGTAGAGTTTGCACTTATGCCAAAGAACCGGTAGTTTTACCGAAAATGTTAAAAGAGGCTAAAATTTAGGAAGAATAAATCCTCAGTTGTTTAATCCTCCTTTTTCAGCAAGTTGGGTTACTGAAGAAGGAGATGGGATCCTTTCCTCTTCACACAAGTTAACTGTGATCCCCACCTGATACTAGAGATTATATGTTGAAGCAGGTATTATCGCTCCTGTTGCTTAATTTGCTGGTATAAAGCCTAGGCCTTTCATTGCATTTAACAGGGAGTTAGTTAATGGCACTTGAAATACTCTCTGAAGATATTTAAATCTCATGCCTCAGGTGCTGACCTTAAACCCACTGATATCGACCCTGGTCCTAAGACCCTCATCACCCAGTGACCAAACTGTCATTCTCTGAACATACTTCTCTTTCTGCAGTGACCCTGGAGTTTTCTGAGAATAGCAAGGAAAACGTCATGAAGATTTGCAAAATCTTACAATTTTGGAGCAGAAAAAGAGTTGATTATCAATTAAAAAAGGGAAAGTTTTCATTAGAATGGAGAATATAGGACAAAACTCACTGTTAACAATTGCATCTAACTGGGGATTTATTAGTGACTATTGGAGTCTTAAGAATTTTAAGATTAAATTGGACTCTTTGAACTCAAATGTCTTTATATTTTAGTTCACTCCTTATTAATACTTTTATTCTCCTTGAAGGGCAGCTTAATAACACTTAAGTAGCTTTTATTCAACAAGATAAGATAAACCAACTTCTGAAATGCTGTATCAGGGAGTCACAAACATGAGGTTGAAGTGAATCTTACTATTGGAGGAGTGAAAAACAGTCTTTACGCTCAGTCTTAATATGCTCTCTTGGCCTGTTTAAGAGATTTTCTATAGTAAACCCCGTTAAACTGGTAATAACAGTTTTTCAAAACAGGTTGAATCATATGTGAAAATTTCAAACCGTGTTGAGCTTCTGTTTCTGAAGGAAGCAAATTAAATGTAAGATTAATATAAATGTTAAGCAACTACTTCTTATACCTGTGGAGGGGCTAGGATGTGAAAATTGCTTTCCCTTGTTAGTAGCCAGTCAATGGTTCAGCTGCCTAGAAAGGGGGATTTCATCCACTGTAAAAAGAGTAGGCAGAAATAACTCAGCATCAGAAGTGCTACTTTTGAGGGAAGGTTTTGACTGTCTTAGGCTGAACACCCCTAACTGTCTTTTAGACCAGGGAAATTATTTTCTTAGTCCTTCACCTTTGCTGAAAGAGAATGTAGCCCCCTTGTTGTGTTCTACAGAACACTCGCCACTATTGCAATGTGAATGAAATTACAACATTCTGAGCACCATAAAGTTGGGCGGGCTGCATCCAAGCTACTCGTCATCATTCTCTCAGAAATAATGCAATTTAAATAAATGCCATCCCAAACATTCCCTTTAGTTATCACCACGAAACAATGCATGAAAATATCGCTCGCTACAGCTGACATGATGACTGATGGTTGCCCATTGAAAAGACTTCTCACTTTCTTAAAATGCAAATACCTGCAGACAAAACCTAAAAACAGCTAATGAGCAATTGCCTTTGGAAACACATAAGGCAGAAGACATTCCATCTTGTTCCTTTATATATTCAGAGGCGTGACTTCTCAGAGCCATCACTCACTATATGATTCATTAGATATTAAAAAAAAATGTTTGAAGTTGTCATATATAAGATGACAAATGTGCAAACTGGATATGCAGCTGTGATGAAGCTGCAGAAGACAAACAAAGCACTTTTGTGCTATTCAGGAAGTTCAGAAAGTGCTCTAAAATCTCCCAAGCCATAACACTCCAAAATAGGGATGGTCCAGTTTAGCAAAAGCTTTTGTATACTGTTTTCAACAACAAATGTCTCTGTTAATTCTGAAGCAAACGTTCTATAGTAAATTATCAGATCTTGTGCCTAAAGACTAAAATGAAAGCAACATTTCTGAATAGTCATGCTATACATCTTAGATATTCTGTCTAAAATCTTTTGCTTGACCAAGTGACCAGGTTTTTCTGACAGTTTGCAAGATACAAAAAAAGCTTAATATATTATTAAACTATGCTAAAAAAAGAAAATAATTCTGCTCTAGTTTTGACTAGCCACACAATAAACTTCCAGACACTGCACAACAGTGGAAGATTCTCTAAAATACAGACTGTATCACCTGGGAATTCAGAAATGTTCTTTCTTGAAGACTAAATCTCTACTTCTGCTTGCAGTCTCTCCGTAAAGCCATTGTAAGGTGTGCCTTGAAAACTGGTATGTTCTGGGCTTCCAATACTCCAGCTGAAAAGATTTCATTTCAGAAGGTCAAGTGTTTTGATGGTTAAATTCCTTGTTCTAGTTTATGGTTTGGATTTGCTCACATTCAGTTTGCCTGTGAGCTATGCAGTACTGTGAATTTTGCAAAATAAGAGGAAAGCTTAAAAGATGTGTGAGGAGGAGGAAAATATTATAAAATACAAACTAAGACGATCCAAAGTCCTACAGATTTGGGTCACATCTTATGAACAAATTAAGGACTGTCAGTTTTCTTATCTGAACTTTTCTGATCCTTGATCATGTTAGTTAGTTGAAAACCAAACACTCTGGATTGATATTTTTTACTATTTGCTGCATTTCTCTAAGAGATTTGGATTGATGTCAAATGAAGATCAAAATGATGCTGCTCTAATGACCAGCAGCCTTCAACTGTACATCTAATCTTTGCTATACTTTTGGGAAGTATCTGACGGAATACTGGATCATGAGCTAGCCTTGTTAATTCAGCTAACAAAGGTACAAGTTATATTTCTGTACCATGTTACACCACTGTTTAGAAATGGAGCCAAAATAGTTGTGAAACAAAGAAAATAAAGAAAATGGTCAAAGGAAGATAAGAGCTCTACATCAGTATATCTCTTTCTTCTTCTAATATTCACGTCATCACAGATATATTTTTTTTCCATGCAGAGTCTCTGCAGAGCTAAAAGACTCGTTGATTCAACTGATGTCCACATCATGCTATGAGATTAAAGGAGACAGGGTATAAAGATAAAATACAGGAATGACTTATATACTTCATGAAAGCATTTTGTTTCATACCATTGTAAAGAGTCTTTTGATTATGGAGAAAGGATCTAATTTCACAAGCCTTTCATGTAAATAATTCAGCTCTAAGAAACCACACCAGGCCGCCTTCTTTTTGATGCCTTGCAATATCTGCGCAACAGCAATCCTAACAAAGCAAAACTTCTTGTGCTTTTGAAAGATGCTGACGACTCTCCAAGAATATTTATAACTTGCCAAATAGTCTGAGCCTATTAACTGTGGGTGCATTGTTTGAACTTTTTATTTCCCTAATCAAGATTTGCACATTTCTGGAAACAGCTGGGTTGCTTGCACTACTGAGACTTTGTAATTCCTTCCTTTGCTCCAAAGTGGAGACGAAAAAGACTTCAAGTTTTCCAGCAGGTAACAGGTCAATTCACACTGTGACTCTCTGGGAGCGGCTTCTGTTTCAAAGCACCTTTGCTACCCTGTGGGTCGGAATATACTGCCTGCTGTGCCACACTACAGGGGTATGTATAGAATGCATAAGTAAATTTACTGATTCTCACAGCTGTGCACACAGGTGCTGAGTAACATGCCCTGGTGTGGCATCCACGTTCTCTTAAGGGAACCCATACAAACAACACCACCTTAACGTGACAGAACCCCTGAATAGTATACAATGGAGGGAAAGCTGTGCTATGGGAAGGGAAGGGAAAACAGCTCTAAGAAGAATTTATTAGGTCACCCGGGGATGCCAAGAAAAAGATTTGGGTTCCTCTTCTGACAGATTATTGTGTACTCTAGGAGAAAGAAGAAGGAAAAAAAGAAACCCCATACTGTGAATAAAGAGGCCAGGAATTTAATACTTTGTCTCCTACAGGAAAGACAAGCCCTTTCTGGAAGATTGCATTTATATACTGCCCAGAGATGAAATGTTCAGGTTTTGATCAGCAAGTGAATGCTTTGGCACTGCTTTTTTTCATGACAGCTTTCACAGGGCTTTGGTCCCATTCCTGCTTACTGTGAAATAAAACTGTCTAATCTTGAAAGCTGCCATGGAACAGAATGTGCGTCCTCCCGGTAGCTTTGCCTGTCATTGACATGATTATTTCCATGCTACACACAGGCAAAACAAAGCTGAGAGATTAAAGGATACGTCTTCCCTCTGCTTTTTAGTTTAGGTTTGTGTCCTCATTTATCCTCTACCCTTATCGCCTTCCACCCTTTGGTTATTATAACAACATACCATATCATATCATCTGTTTGTGGCTGCTGGAGTCAGAAGTGGGCCAGAACCTTTGGGTCATTTGTAGGCTGGGTGTCTGTGTGGCATGAATTACTCCTGCAAGCTGTCTCTCTACACTGCATCTGACTCGAGACAGACCGGGTGGCTCCCTGTGACCTGAAGCCAGAAAGGGCTGCTTAAATGATGGGTGATTTAAGCTTCCTGGGTTGGCTTTGCACTCAAAGAGCAGAGGAAGAACAGTTCTACAGTGTGACATCAATCTTAGTTGGGAGGGAAGCCCAAAGTCTATAGCTGGTATGCCCAGCTGTCTCCAAATTGTTGGACACAGGAAAAGCGAGTCAGAAGAGCCACGAAAGGCAAATCACAGAATCACAGGTATGGATACTGCTGAAAATAAATACAAACCGAATGCAACAACTGTCAGCTTCTACCCTGTTGCTCATTCCTACTAACCCCAACACCTTTTCATGTAAACTGTCTTGCTTACTTGTGCACTGAGTTATGTGAAAAGCAAATGATGCTTGGAATCAATGATTTCCCTTCATGGCACTTGGACGGTTTATTTCCTCTCCTTTATGTTCCCCTTCTTGTTGGGAAGGTCCAAGCCAGTCTTCCCCCCTCCTCTCACTCTGCTGTTGCAGTTACTTTTATTGTAATTGATTGCGATCTCCTTGCTCCTTAAGGATTTGACTTGCCCACCTTCACTTCATTATCTCATGCCCATTCGTTTCTACTTAATGTGGACATTTGTGTGTTGGCATCTAGGTTGAGCCGTAATATATGCAGTGAACCCTTCTGATTCCGGTAACAGCCTGCTCCTAGGTGACAGAATTATCTTATGAAATACTCCTATTCTTTTGCACCACTCATTTCCTCCGGCAGGAGCTTCTTTGTTCTGTTCTCACAACTGAGTTCTTCCAGCAGAATCCTAATACAGGGATCTTCTTTTGATTTGAAATTCTCAGAATTTGAATTTTTTCCTTTCCCAGTGCTGTGTAGTTTTGATTTCCATAAGTTAGCTTTAGTGAATGCAGTACTTAAAATGCCAGTGAATGTGCTCGCTCTCTTTGTTATATGCATATGAGAGACAAACTCAGTACAATTTCATGCATAAAAAGACACAAGTACCAAATTTAAGAGTCTTTTTATTGATCTAAACATTGAGATGTACCTGCCTTGCAGAAAATACCTTCAGGCACGTTAACTCTGAGATGGGTGCACGCTCAAAATTGTAACAGATTATCACAACATAATATGGCTATTACATAGAACTCTATTTTAATGATCATGAATGTGACTACCTTGTAATTACATGATACTCTCTACATAGCTAACAAAAATATTTCTGAGCTGACGAGTGACTTACGTACACAATTTGCTTCACACTCTGCAGTGAATCTGGACTGTGCTTTATAGGACTTAGCACAGGAAAGCTATCAAAATATGAAGCTAGAAAGCCAACAGGAGAAAGAATCCCTCCACTGCTCTGGGAAGAATGGGAAAGATCGGGCTCGTGTCGTAGTTTATGCAGCATATACAAGTCTGAGCTCATGTACTGTAATGTTGATCCTTGTTGACTCTAAACAGTGAGTTACTTGTACTCTTTAGGGCTCATTCCATATGGGACATCTCATAAATGTTGTGTGTAATTGGACAGGAGCATTTGTTCAAGGCAAAGGCTGGAGAAAATTACCTGACAGCCCCAGTGCGAGAGTCAGGTTCAAGAGCGGTGCTGGGGCTGAAGAAACAAGCTGAGCAACCTCTGCTGGACTCCTGGTTTCCTCCCTGGACACTCCTGCCCACTGGGGTAAATCTGAATTTGTGACACTTGATCAGCTCCTAAAATTAGCTTCCTGCAAGTGCTGACACGGGAGCTCTGATTATACAGAAACTGATCTAAAAACAATTAATCTGGGGGGAGAACTGCCTCCAGCCACTTATTGACCATAATGAGATTTGATTAGAATGTGTGCCTGAGGTGAACAAGAGACTGTAATGTCAAAAAGCTCCAGACCCTACTGAACTAAGTAAATAATAGCCAGAACTGTGAGATGAACTAAAAGCCTCAGACAGTCTTTTCTTGACTTATTAGGTGAACTATGTCCATCTTTCCCCTTGTACTTTCTGGCAAAGGAAGAACATTATATATGTTCTGAGAGTTCCTGTATGGGGGGAGAGGGGTAAACAGTGAAGAAAATGCCTAGAAGTATAAATATTAAATCTGAGTGATAGGCAAAAATATTTAAACAACTCAATTATGACTTTTTTTTTTTTTTTTTTTTAAACAGGGGTTT
>VXAK01003937.1:42611-83565 GCA_013399435.1 Arenaria interpres | reverse complement strand
AGACAATACCGAAGCTGGTCTTTGCTTTGCTAATGACAGAGACCGCATAAAGATAATAGCATCTTTTAAACCCCAGAGCGCTTGTTAGGGAGTATCTTAACGCATTGGGCCCACATGAAAGATCCTGCTCTGTCTCTCCTGTAGTGATGCCTTAGTTGGGTGAAATGGTACCATTTATGATGGGTGTCATTTGGAGACATTCTTTATGGAGGAGAGATATGAACTAGAGGGAGAATGTCATTAGATGCTGTTAGATTATGGTGACCATCTTGTAGCATTTCAGTAAACGCCCTCTCTAGACCTCTGGTTCTTCAACAATCTGCACAGAGGCCAATAGAACAGTTTTATCTCCTGCCAAAGAAATGTGCAAAAATACTGTAGGGTGCAAATACTTGGGGCAGGCAAATGATAGGTTTTTTGCAAACTGCCTTATTGATGATTAGCTACTCCTATGTTGTGCCATGTATCCAGATAATGATGGGATATGATTTTTTTTTTTCCTCTTTAGAGAAATGATGTCTATTTCTGTGGATCCTAACAATGAAATTTGCATTACAATGCATGGCCTTTCTAACCTTCTGCCTGCAGTGTTAGAACTTTCCTTTATCATAATAATGATTAAAAATCTCCTGAGCATACATTATTTTCTGATGTTAAGAGATTTTATAAGAGAAAAATCTTAAGCTAAAAGTCTTAAGTTAAACAGCATATGAAGATAATTAAATATAGAAGGTCTCACTTCCTTACATCTTCCTGTTTGGTGTATTGCTGCAGGTTTCATTGCTTGTGATCAAAAGATGAATACAAAGTTCAGACAGACGCAAATAGGTCATCCTCTTCTTGCCTAGCTGTATCAGTACTGTGCAGCTGTAGTTGAGGTTTGCAAGATCTTTAACAAAAGTTCATTTCACATTCAGAACACAGACAAATCTGTGTTGCTGAATCCTTTTCACATCCACTCACCACACAAAAAGCATGTGCTAAATTGAGTTCAGCCCATAGCAACAGTTCTTCTGATAACCTTGGAATGCAGGCGGCATGGACAGAGGACACTTTAAGTCTTTAGGAGTAATACTTATTAAATAAGCCCCTGCTTTTATAATAAAAGCCCAATTTTAATAAAACACTCTTAGGCATTCTGTTTCAAGTAACTACTGCATTTATATAGCCAGGTGCTCATCTTGCTTTTATGCTTTTATCTCACCACTTCTAGCACAATCTCAATTTACAGTTTTAATTTTTTTTCCTTCTGACTTTTGCCCATCTCTCTTTATAATTGGTCTTTTCTTTTTAACTCTATGCTTGCCATCATGAAATCATAAAAATGCAGTTGTCACAGCTGTTCAGATTTTGCTGTTTCAGTTGTTCAATTACAATGCTTTCTGGGACTTTATATGCTATTCTTTATCAATCTAATCCAGATTTCACTCTGAGGAGAAGTAGCAGCAGGGAGCAAGGACTTGAGGTGAGATTTCACACTTTCTCTCTCTCTTTTCTGTCTCTGAAAGGCAGGGCACTGTTGGAGGTGCACAAACAAATATTTGGATTTTTCCTTCCCTTTCCTCAGCACCTGCATCCTGCAGCAAAAACAGGACTATTGGTTTTTTGCTCAAGCTTTCTAACAAATACAGTTCAGCATTTTGGATGTCGGCTGAAAGAATCTTGTCAGTGGGCTTGTATTCTTTCATTTCATACAATATGATGTGCCCTGCTCACCTTTTAAGAATTCGTCTTTCTTTAACAATGGCAATGAAGCAGCTATACAGAGAGATTTAGGCAATATTTGTCTCTGTGGCCTTTCTGGGGCTACACAGCTTAACCACAGGATTGTCCTACAAAAGAATCCAAGAAAAAACAAATAAAAGCCCTTTCAACAGATTATCATCTACTGTTACTGGTTAGGGTAATACAATATAAATAAAATCCTATATCCCATAAAAATCCCATATGACAAAAACAAGGCAGAAAAATCCCATTAAAGGTGAGTGTACATGGAATATTTTCAT
Organism: Arenaria interpres; assembly: GCA_013399435.1. Lineage (NCBI taxonomy): Eukaryota > Metazoa > Chordata > Aves > Charadriiformes > Scolopacidae > Arenaria > Arenaria interpres. The sequence goes on along the minus strand of VXAK01003937.1, from coordinate 81,559 downwards.
ACTCATTTGCATCTAGTTTCATGGTATCGTAGCTGCATATCTTTATCATTATCCTTAGCAAAACTATTCCATGTTCAATTACTATAGCCACTGAAGATATTTACTCTTATTCCTTTTAATTTTACCCTGCTGAATTTTGTCTGTCACTAAGTTTCACCCTTTTTTCCCCTCTTGATTCACTTCCTTTCTAAGGAAATAAATTCCTATAAGCACAAGAGTCTTCCTATCATCCCGTACCTTGATATGCCGTGAGCCATCCTTTAGGAAAGCTCTGCATATCTTTCCTCAGAAATCAGTTATGTCAGCTCTTAGTGAAGTTGGTGTTTCTTATCTAAATTACCTCCTAGTTCCACCTGGGGTTTGGATGCTTGAAGTACAGAACTGATCCTTAGCAGATGTAAATCAACACATCACTATTGATTTTAATTATGTATGGTGTCTTCTTATAGTAGCCGATGATCCAGCCTGGAATAATAGCATAATAGATGGCTTATGCATTTCAAGAGAGGAAGCTTTTTTTTTTTTCTCACTGGAAGCATCTAGCCTTGTTGCTTGCACCTTTTCCTTCAGCAGCAACATTGCATGGGGGTAATGAGACCCTTCTAAAGCTTATACTTTAACAAAAGAAGCATTCCTGTGGTACAGGAGAGTTTTTGGCTGAATTATGCTTCACTAGTTCAAGATGCAGTTGTAAACTGCCACACCTGTATTAACACAGCAGTGGATCTGATTTAGTAACAGCCTTTCTACTAACCAGTGTCACTGGGATTTAGCTTGAAGTTTCTCTTCAAGTTTTGATGAAGACATAATGATTTGATGAAGAATTACTTAATATTTCTTTCCTAATACTAAAGAACCACCATGGATTTGGACATGGTTGAATAAAACGTTGGTTCTGAATCCCTGTTCTGACATAAGACAAGTGTGCCAGTATATTTTATGTGACTTACATGCTAATTAGACACTTTTTCTTATTAGCCACTCTGAGACTGGAACTGCCTTCTCCAAAATAAAAAGACAAGTAATTTTCTTGCCTGCTAAGGAACAAAGTTACTACTTATGTCTCCTGAGTTTCATTTACTGTTGTGCTTTTCTTTTGGATACTTAAAAATGTTGCCAAGTTGGGGAGCAAGAACTTTAAAGAAAAAACAGGGGGAGGGGAGGAGAGAAGTTGCCTCTAAGTTTACTCACAAGGTCATGTCTATGTTTAAACACTTTGCTGCACTAACTTCTGCTATTAGGGCTCTGGCAAGGACTGTCTCATATTTTATGTATGAATTCTGAAATCCCTGGTTGATGTTACAATATAGACACTAGTAATTACTTTTAATGTTATGGCTGAAGATAGCAGGCAGCTACTGGATCCCATTGCTCTAACAGATGTAAACTATAAGGCTGCCCTTGTCTTGAAATGTTTACAGTCTATTTATTAGTTGAAAGCGGTCTGAGGATCTACAATCACACATCTACATGCACATATATTTTTCTCCTCAGTTCCCCAAAGAGACTTCATTTAGAGCCACATTTAAAGAAAATGAGATGTAGTAAATAAAACTGAGTCTGAGAGGAGAAAAACATGTGAACAGGTTTTCCCAAGTTGCATGGGAAGTAGAGGATTAGGAAGAAATATACTTGAAAAGCTCCCATTTTATTTGGCAGCACCTGTTCACAAAAATTGAACAATAATCAATGAGAGTCAAATAAGTACTTTCTTATAAATTCACTTCTTTAGCAAAGATAGATGTAGAAAAATAACATAAGACTCCCAAAAGAGTCATGTAGATAGGTGCTTGGAAAGTATGATAAATTTGATAGCTTCCAGAACAACAAACTTAGTGTGCTTCAGCCTATATGATCAAGTCTATGAAGTGACAGAAAAATTTTAGTTAATACAATCAGGGTTTACACAGGAGTTTTTAATGATGGTGTAATATAAAAATGTGCCTATTGTTTCTATTTCATAAAGAAAAATCAAGGAATTCAAGTAATAAAGTACTATAAAAGCAACAGAGAATGTATCTCATGTAAAAGATCAAAATGGCATTCTGCTGTCTTTACGGTTTGTCAAAGCTGTAGTTAGAAGTTACAATCTACATTACAAACTGTACTGCAACCTTAAATATAGGGGGGTCTATATTTAGAACAAAGCAGCGTTGTTAGTGCTTTGTGAAAGTGTTGTCAGAGCAGACCATTTTCAGAAGCCTGAGGCAGACCCAGTTTGTGCAAGGAATCTCAACCAAAGCAAACCCACCCTGGAACTTTCATTTCAGGTGCAAGTCTCCCATGGCTCCTGCACCTCTGTTTCTCTCCAGTACTCAGTCATTCTCACAGTGCAGCCTGTCCCTTTTGTCATCTCTTCTACAGGACACATAAAAATACAATACAGGATAAAATGAGATACAGCATTTTTCTGCATAAGGCGATGGGTACTTTCTTCTACAGCAACAACAAAAACACCCAAATGCCAAGCAGTAAGGTCTTTGCTCTGATTATAAGAGAAAAGTACGCTACCACTGTCTATGAGAAGATAAAAGTCTTAGCTATATAATGAATATAAACAACTCAGTACATTGGATTGCAGCTACAAAATATCACAAGAAAATCTCCTATCCTCCAGAAAACTAGTGAACTATTACAAAAATTTGCTCCTGTTGTTTTGACTTAATCTTGTATCACTGTAAGTTTTTGCTGCCTGCCTCAGGTCTTGGGAACAGACTCAGCATTTTGGGTCCATACCTGGAAAACAACAAAGATGATCTAAAACTTTCTGCTGTGCCGCCTGGTAACCAATAAATGATGCAAGAGGTGAAGAAGATGTGAGGTCTCTTTGTTTATGGAACTCTGCAGGTATTTATTTGTCTGTGGTTCACCAGGAAAATCCTTTACTTTTCAAAATGTACTTTCACAGGAATTGCTGCCATACCCATCCTGCATTAATATTCAGGATCTGCACTCATAATCCATTGCTAAGCAACACTTAACAAAATTGATCTTGCATTAAGCAAGCTCTGGAGCTTGAATAATACATTATTTCCTCTTTCTACTTATAATCAGTGAAAACCTTTCGTTGCCTTTTGAATGTTGCAATATTAAAACTTTTTATTTTAAACACCAATTTTAATTGCTAAGAAAGTCCATTTGGATTAAGCATCAGAGGTAAATTCATCCTTGTTACTGTTTAATGCTAAGAGTAAATAAATTACAAAAATTGTTCAACCCTTGAAGAATGTGGAAAAACTTAAAAACAGAAAGGAATGTAATATAGAGCAGCCATATCCCATTTTGCATTCAGATGCATTGAGGACAATACCTTGTCATCTACTGTGTGTATATTTTAAGCGTCTCTGTCACTGTTTATTTATATTCTGTATTAAGATCACACAACTGTGTGCATTTATATGCTGAATACAGGAGTTTCTGATTCCCATACACGAATTTTATGTACATAGGAAATAACCTTGCTTCTCTGGAGTTTTCTGAATGGTTGCTGGGGATGGAATGCCATGCCTTGAAGTTGCTAGAAATTACCTGTTTGTTCTTCTAGCCCATTTCTCTGCCACTGCAGGATAGCTCCCCTGAGTATATTCACCAATGCCTTAATCATCCTGTTCTTAAGAGTCTCAAGCAATGCCTCCTTTGGGAGTTCACTGCACAGTCTATTAGATCTTAGTGCTAGACAATACTTATTTATATTCATCCTATGTTTATTAAGCCAGACTCCTTCCAGCCGCTTTCCTTCCCCAGCTCCTGCTACACCAGTGTAACAGAGAATGCAGGAAGTGATTTTCCTGTGATTACTGAAGGTCTAGGTGTTGGGACAATTACATATGCTACAACCATCAAGGCTTTCTTCACTTCCATGGAATTACCAGATGTCTTAAAACTCTAAAAATTGGGCCCTAGAGAATATGAATTGATTCATTTTAACTATTTCACACTTCATTCCATAAGACTAGACATTTCTAAACTAAATCTGAAATATAATTTTACTTCAAAATTCCTATTAGGATCCCGACAAGATGTTAATTTGTTGACATCTCCTATGAATTATTTTTGCTTATGATCTGTTTATCTCCATCAAATAATCTAGTATCCATGTTGTAAGACCTATGACTGATGTGAGGAACTTTAATCAAAGGTTCTTCCAAGAACCTGTACTTTACCTTTAGGAAGTGTATGAGTTGTTTAAGTGATTAGAGAATATAAGCCATGTACCATTTTCCCAAGGGAATTTTTTGGGTAAAATTAACCAAAGCACTCCATATTCTTGTCTTGAGGATTTTTTTTCTATTTGTCTTCATCAGTGTAGACCTTTATGTTGTGATTTCTTTGTATTTCATTATCCTGTACACTCCTTTCACCAGATGATTGATGAAAGTGTTGAATAAGTCATTCCTATCATTCATATTTGTTTGTTTACTACTTATTTCTCGTCAGCCAGTATGTTAACTGCCTGACTAACATATTTACTGCTCTTTCTACAACCATTTGTTTCCATCTGGTGAGCTCTGTAACTCTACTACAGAGCTAACCTTCCTATATGTTCCACCACAAACAGCAGGAATAATATCCAGTCATGGGCTAAAAGCACACCCTGTGGTTTCTCTGCAAAGATGCTTCCACTGCTACTGGATCCATCCCCACTTTGACAAAACTTTGCATTTTTGCCTGTCTGGTATTCATTAAGAACAACGTTTCCAGACAGGCCAACCTTTGCCCTTGGTCTAGTTGCCTTTCTCGACACGCAGTGTTAATAAAATTCTCAGTGTTTTTGAATAATCATGCACATAACTGAATGAATTCTTCTAGGAAGAGGTATAAGTAAAAACAGACACATTCAGGCCACTGAATGCAAAACTGCCAAAACAATCTCACTGTTTAACTCAGCATAAATTTCCAAAACCTTTTTTCATCACATTGCCACCAATTTCTCTGATACTCTTATGCAGCTTCTGTAAGATAAATAAAATATTTAATCTTTATTTAATAAAAATGCATATTGAAATTAAAACCATGAGTATAAACTTTAAATGTTCAGTGGGGAGACATTTAGTCACACAACAAGACTGAACTTGATTTTTGAAAGGTATCTGAGTCTCAACATCTCAACACCATAAATTTTGTTCACTCCTGCTATTTTATCCCATTTTATTCCTTTTCTTTATTTATGAAGGCTGAAAGTTATAGGTTTTTTTCTATGAAAACACATGGTCCAGTGCTGTGACGGCAGTGCATTTGTGTTACAAGTATCCCACCATTTGAAAGGCTGGCTCATATATTTTTAAAGGGGGCGAGTCACATTTTTTCTATCCAGTTCAGTAAAATTAATTTCTCAGTTCTTTCCCATATAACCTTAAGTAACATTTTTCTCTTGATGAATTGGACTTCATATGCTTTCCTCTTACTGTGTATTTATTAGGCATAAACCAGGATGTAAACATCTGGTCCTAATTATACACTCTTTGTATTTCGCAGTGAACACAACAGTTTGAATTCATCCCTAATAAGGAAAACAGAATTATCACAGTAAGCCTGAAAGAGTCAGGTTTTAGTGCCCTTATATCCTTCTTTCAGCAATTTACAGACAGAAGTCTTGAGTGAGAGCTGTGGGATAAATCTGGGACCCAAGCCATGCTGCTGGTTTTACACCTTCCTCTTGTGACTTTTTAGCTCCGTATCTCTGATGAGTGCAGCTTTAGTTTTTAAACATTCAAGCAACAGGTTTTGAGTTTTCTGTTGAACAAAATGTCAGCAAGTGATGACCTATGTTTTGCTAAAACTATTTTTTAATTTCAGCGTGAAGGCTGGAAACAATTGCAGTCTGGCTGAGCAGGTTCTTTGTTCTTTTGACACTTTCTCCTAGCAACCCCTTGGACTATGAATGATGAGAAATATTGGCCAGGAGTCTGAAGCCATATTTCAAATTAATGGCTTAAAATCACACATACTAAGCAGCCTATTGAGCTTGTCAGTATTTACATATCTAGAAAAATAAATTGAGACATAGGATTGTCTATTTAATTGTAGCATCTTGAAAGAAAACTGCTGACGGGGACAGAGAATAATGTAACTATTATATAGTTGTTTCTAGTCATTGTTGTTAAATCCTTCTATTGGAGAGGACAGCAGAGGACAGGCAATTCTTTTTATGTGGCATCAATGTGATGGTGATTGTCTCCTAATGTGCTCTTTCACTCAGTGTGGTCTCTACTGCTGGCCTAGGTGACAATATTTAATAGCTCATCCTTCATTTGCGGCCAGACTTCAGACCTTTTCTTAGACTTTTCAATGTCTAAAGTCACCTTTGTGTATATCTTCACACATTTTTCTATGAAGCCTTGGGGGATCACTATCTTTGCCCCTTTAACGATTTAATAATCTCATTTTAAAAAGTGTCTGGGCCAGGAACATGCAGACCTGATTTGTGCTAATAGTATTAATTTCTTTCTTGAAGGGAATCTCGGCTGTAGCTTTGGAACTTGCAGTTTTATACTTCATTTGAGGTCAGATGGGCTAGTTTTGTGAATTAGATTTAGAAAAACTTGTACGTAATCAAGCTCTGCACTTTGCTCAGTTGCACTTCTGTCAAATGCTCCAGAGTGTGTGCATGCAACCATGAATCCTGTACTTGAAGATGATTAAAATAATCTTCTCAACAGGTTATTTGCCAGATCTTCTCGCAACAGCAATAAATTCTCTATACTCAGTACTTAAGAAAAATGTTAACCCCTGGCTGAGGTGAAAAATTCCTTTTCTATCTGAGCATATTGCTCTTAGGTTTTTGCAGACATAATGGTCTCTAGAGTAAGCAAACTGACTAATCCCTCTGAAAAAATATCTATCACCAACTTTGTTTACTCTATCACAGTGTCTCAGACTTCAGAACTGGTTACAGTTTGACATGATTGGCAAGTTAGGATAGATTTGCAAGATCAAAATCAGGTCCAGACAGAGTAGCACTTCCGTCAGCCCCATGTATATTGATGCGGGCAGCCTGTATTATGTGAGACAGACCTGATTTTCAACTGGACTAGCTTGTGCTTGCATGTGTAATACAGCTCTCTTACCTGAAACCAGAACTGACCAGATCAAACTATGATACCTGGAAAGTCAAATTCCATCACCATCATAACTTTCAGATTTCAGAAATTGTATTAAACACAAATTCTTTTTTGCAGTTAATTAATACAAGAAATCCTCATACCTTCTTTTTGTGTGTTGGAGGAATACATTTATGGTGTCACTGGATGATCTGCGTGGCTCTGTTAGCTTCTCTCATTGTCTCATTTATTATTTATACTGCATGGAATCTACTTAATTTTATTTGTATGTCTGTTGCTTCAGTAGGTCTCGTTATTTCCAAAACTGCCTGGAGATTTTATATTGATACTGTGATTTTGCTTGTGATGAAAATCTTAATATCTTTTGTGTCATCAAAAAAGCGTTACTTTTTCTACCAAAAGAACCTCAGGAAGGTTGCAAAAAGACATATCTTACCTGGAATGTATAAGAACGAGCAATCAAAAGCATAGGGCCAGGAAAACTTCAGGAAGCCATCTAATCAATCTGCAAAGAGTCTCAGAAGTCATCTTGTCTGCTTATATTTTGTTTCCCTCCCTACAGAGCTTTTTCACAGCTTGATGAAGCACAAAGAAGCAAGGTGTGTTGTTTTAAGGACTTCTGTCCCTCAGTGAAAAACACTTCCAATTTATGCAGTTAGTTCCTTTGAGTATATTAATAAGGAAAAGGTTCTACTTTTTCTCAACTCACAGAAATACTTCCCTTGGGACAGAGCAATGAGCACTGCATCTTGTTCCTTTTCATCTTGTCCTATTTTTTTTTAATCTCTGCCTCAAAGTGAGAGGAACTTTCCCAGGGGTTGAACTATCAGGTATTTTCTGGGTTCTGAAATACTTCCTTTGGAAGACACACGTATCCTCCTTACTTATTTTTAATTCCTTGCTTTTCCAGTAACTTGGCACCATCAAGAGTATGAATCAAATGATAGGCTTATTTTCCCTTGAAGCAAATGTAATCTGTAACTTTTCTCAAATTCATGTCCCGGTAGATTTGATTAACCCTCTTAAGAGAACGTGTGAGCTCCCTTCTAAAATGCCCCGAGCCACAGTAACTTAGTTTATTCTGTTTGCTTTTATTTTCTTTTTCTTATTTTTTTTCCTTTTTTTTTTTTCCTCCTAAAAACAGTATTTTTGGCATCCCATCGCCTTTTCCACCAAACTTTAACTTAAAATCAATACATGTCAGTTCCTCTCAGACAGATAGTCCATTCATCTTCTGCTTCAGTGTTATGCACTGCTCCTTTGAATAATTTTTTTCTGCTGTTAATGACACTGTCGTGGTTTTTGTTGCAGCACAATCTCTCCTAGGGTATGTGAAATTACGTAAACCTTTGCCATTATTGTATTTCTTTCCAGGAATCGGCAAAATTCTGGCTCAAATAGATGGCAGAGTGTGCCACCCCATGTACTACTTTTTGTGTGGACTTTTGACATTTAGTTCTGTGTATACCCCTCGCCCTGGGTGTACTTTCTTGAAATATTAACAGATTGTTTCTACTTCCTATGAAATCAAAGCACTGCCTGCTTCCCACAAATTTCACTGGAGCATGAATTTTGCTTGGCAGATTCTGATTGCTTTGTCTGGTGTGAATTCTGGGTGTTCCGTGGTTTCTCTGCCAGTGCTTTGTTCCAACTTGTGAGTTGGTCTCCTCCTCCCTTGGTGGATTCAGTCCCTCCCACACACCTTGGAATTGCAAGACCTTGAGCTGGATTAGAATATGGACAAATTCTATTCTCTTTGTACTCTCCATTTAAAAACTTAACACTCGTCTCTCATTTCTATGCAGAGTGAAGTGCTACTTGGATTCCTTTAATACAGTTTCAAATTTGGCCAGAGTTCACTGAAAACACATCAAGCACTTCAGAATCGCTTACTGTGAGAAATAAGGCTACTGTCTGCCTTCCTTTCTGCCAGTCTCCAAGCTTGCTGACACAAGGTGAAGTTTTGCATCCTCCACGTTTCTAGAGGCTGTCACTGTGGGTGAGGCATTTTCTTCCTTTATAATTTCTGCCCCTAAGAGAATTATCAGTGTTTGGCGTTATTTTTCTTTGTTTTTATAGTCCTGTTATCGTAGCCAACTCAGTAATTGCTTAAAGCAGAGGAAGATGTCCAGAATTCTTTTAAATACTTTTCCGTTTTCTGAACAACACACGGTCCTTTGCAGAACACTGTCCTTGGTGCAGGGACCTGCTTAAAGTACACATGACTGAAGTGATTTTTTACAGCTGCAGGACTGTTTGGCTGGACAAGGGTCTGCCCCTGCTGTGCTTGAGCAATGACTACGCTGGGGTAGACACAGTGATAGAGGCTTGTAGCAGATCTGAGACAATGGCCAAATTTTTGTCAGTCACCTTCACTATCTCCCCCTGGGGCATGTGGTCCACATTCCTCGAATTTCTTACAGCTGCCCTGGGTGCTGGCAGACACTGATGCTCACCCTCTCTTGCACCTTTTATCCCTCTTTCAGCTGTTGCCACACCTAATGCTTCTCTTCCTTCCCCACCTAACACTTCATGCTGACTCCAAGGGATTCGGTGACTGTGTGAATTAGCATTTGGTTTTCCATAAGGGTTTGAGTTACTGGTGAGAAGAATCAGCTGCTCCCCTAGAGAGATTAAGCTCCATCCCTAAAACGTAGCAGCAGGGAGAAAGAAAATTATTTCTCTACATTATCTGAGAGTATTGCGTTCTAGCACATTCTTAACATTATCCCCCGTAGGAGAACATTGAAGCCACAAAGACTGAGAGGGTTTATGAGTATGCAAAGTTTTACAGCCCCTCTGTGGCTCATCTTTATTGTCCTCATCGATAGACATCAATACTTTTGTTTTATTTTCTTTAATGAAAAGAGAGTTTAGTGAGAGTAAGAAGATTGTTTGATACAATAAATCCCCAGTTCTTGTTATTTTCATGCTACTCAGCAAATTCAAATCTGATGTTAACCATATGTAACTGCGCTGATGCCAAGATGTTTTGGGACTCTGTCCGTCAGGCAACATTGCTTCCAGACTGGCTCTGAAATCTCCAGGAAAGAGGCTGCTTTTGCAAGGATCTTTGTGTGTGTTTGTATGAGCAAGAGGTACGGGGATGGGAAGAGTGAAGTAAATGAAAGGAAAAAGGGAAGAATGGAAGAAATTATCATAAAGAACCATAAAGATCTCAAAATGCCAAGACTGCATAAGATGGTGTTCAGAGAAAAGAAAAAGTACCAAAAATGGGAAAAATAGAGAAAGTTTTAAAAGAAGAAAAGGATAGCATAGGGAAAGCACAAGCACACTTGAGACTTCTTTAACTTTTATATGAATGGAAATTTAATTTTTGTATTTCAGCCTTTAATGATGCTTCATCTTCCATACAAATTTCATCTCTGAAATCTAACTATTAATGTAAATGGTGTTATTTATTATTGTTTGGTACTGTGGTGTGTCATGGATATTCAAAACAAGGTTTTACTGTGGTAAACATTGAAGTAACCCATTTGATATTTCACATGGCAATCTCCAAATCTCTGTTTCTGTTCATATATTATAGAGAGTGCTTAAGACAACTCTCTATCACTACTTGACAGCGGCAAATTTTGGGATGATATTTTCCAGGCTGAAGAAAGCTACAAAACTTCACACCGGTGTTTCATCCCAGCTAAGTATGAAGTCTGAGGAGAAATTTAATTCTAATGACCTTTTCCATCTGAAAATGAAGGCTGCATTGGCAGAGTTAATGCTGGCATTAAATGGTGAGAGCTCTTCACTGCAATATTTATGTTAACCGATTTTTGTGATGCAATTCCTAGTAAAAGTTCCAGTAGTGATAAAAGCCACCATAAAATAAGTTTGCCATTTTACAAGATACTTTGTGAAATATCATAAAATTACTTTTGTCATGATCACCATATCCACTAGAAAGATAAGAAAGTGAAACCATTTGTCAAATATGCAGGGAATATCTTCCCATTAAACACTTAGTCTTTAAACTGATGAATGTTCTGATATGACCCAAATAGACTGATATGGGTAGAGTTTTTTTTTTTAATGTTAGTCTGCAGGTCCTGGAGACAGTAATCACAAGGCCTAACTTTTACCTGGTGTCCCTCTGGTTTTGTAGGCTCTTTCTGCAGCCAGTAACACCCTTCAGAAAACAATCCACAGTGGCTCGGACAGGCTTCTGCTCTGAGGCACCATTCAGAAGAACTTGTTTCTTTTTACTGATAACAGAGGAAATTGAGGATTAGTCTCAGAAGCTAAAAGTCAAACATTGTGAATACCTGTTTCAATCCCATCTTTCAGTTTAAATGTAACCTTTTATTTGATTATGTGTTTTATGTGAACACAAGTCTTTTCAATTTTAAATGTATTTTTCTCTTTTTTCTTCTGGATATCTGTGGGCAAGATAGCTTTGCAAAGTGTGAAAAACTTGGTCCTGAAATCCACCTCCAACTTCTGTACATGATAAATCACTTTATTTACTCGTTGCTTTTACTGTTCTTTTGCTTGAGTTGTTTTGTTTCTAACACATCCCTACCATAAACTGTGTTCAGCTTTTACTTTGACCAGGACTTGCCAGTATTTCAATTCACTTTAATCTAGGATATTACAACTAATACAAGGTAGTAAATAGATTGCAGAACATGCTGTAGGATCTTTCCAGGTCAATGGATGTTTTCTCTTACACTGAAATCACTGACATTGGGGTTAAGTGCTTTGGAAGGATAAGAACACAGGGGATTGCACCAACTGCAATGTCTCCAAAGTAGCTGGTGCCACTTTGCCTGAAAGAAAACCATAATTTTCCTGCCACGTGACATACTTACAGCACTTCTGGTTGCAAATTCTTGCAAAATTCCAGGCACTGTTGCAAAAAAATATGGCTGTCTTAAATAGGGAAGAGTCCAGGAGCAGAGGTCAAATCAGAACCTGTATTTGTAGTATTTTCAGAGAAGAGGAATTACAGTCTGTTTTAAAATGGACAAATGTCTCAGGAACTTTGTATAAGCCAACAATTACTTATTGCACAGGTTAAACTAGTTTTTTTCTGCACAATTGCCCAGCAGAGCTAACAAAGCTGAATCTGCAGTTCTGAGAATCACAGGAGGAAATAAAACCACTGTCTATTAAAAAGATACAACAGTATATGGAAGATACAAAGGGATGTTAAATAAAGGTCTGTGCCACTGCGTGTACCTTTTTAGTGATATATTTTTAAATCCAGTTAAATTACGGGAATTGAATTTTCCTAATCCAGTAGTGAAGGTCTCTGGTACACAGCAAAGTACAGAAATGCACATTAAACATTTGTTACTGTAAAGATTTTCTTTCCTGACTGAGTGTTTAAAAAACTGAAGTCAGTGGAATTGTGCCTCACAAGAGGAGGGGAAAAACCATCAATAAAACTCCACAGATGATTTTCAAGGCTCTTCTACAAAGGCTGCAAGAACTGCCTCAAGAGCTATGGAAGCAATCAAGAAGGTGAAAAAGTGAGTCTTGCTATCAAGTAGAACTGGGGGAAGTAAAATCCTTTACATGACAACCCTTATGTGCTATTGTTACTGACTTTACCCTACTGGGTACACAGCTGCCGGCTACTGGCTGTGATGTGGGACAAGTTCAGTGCAGCTTTAGGGAAAACAGGAATGGCTGACTTGATTCTCCAGGCATCCTTGTTTTGGTCTAGGGGGAAGTTAACGCGTTTCAGTTAAGTTGCCTGCAAGACTGGTGCTAAAGGCTTTCTCTACTAACTGAAAGTCCCAAAGTGCCCTATTAAGATAACTATAACATTCCTCTGTGTGGGAATTGAGCTGGAGATGAGATCTGGCCCTTGATTCTTAAGTGTGTGAAATGCTTTCTGCACCAGAAGGCTCTGCTTCCAGAATGAACATGGACAGGCTACAGCATGGAGAAGCTGGCAGGGCATGGTGGTAATTACAACTTTTGATCAAATCAATTATACAGTTGAGGTGAATTATCAAATAATGTCCAAAATCAATACTGTGGCACCTTTTACAGCTGCAAGCATGAAAAAGAAAATATGTTTTTTAACTCTTCAGTAGTTCTTCTAACTCGGAACAAAGGAGCTTTTTACATCCAAAATACCAAATAGTTGAGTCATCCACTATAGAGAGATCTCTAATATTATCTTATTGGATGAGAATTAGAGGCAATTATAGCACTGTCCAGAGATGAAAACCAGCTGACAAGGGTGTTTCAATTCTAGTCATGGATGATAAACAGCGTGGAGGTGAAATGCTGCAGCTGCTGAGTGATAGAGATTGCTATCAGGATTAAACAGGAAGCCTGTGTTTTACTGGATCAAGAAAGATTAGCCATGTTCTGAATATGGGATTATGAAGTAATTAAATAAATGAGGACACATTTCTGACACAAATGTTACAAGTAAGAATGCAATTACTCACTTTATATACAAGGTTTCTGTAATTTATCATTCAGGTCTTTGACTGGAAAGCATATCAGCCTGCTTCATACTAAGTGAAGTCAACCGTGCCGAAGTCACTGAAGGACTGAGCCTGGCGTGCTGTGCTAACAAGCATCTTTTACAGGGATGAACTAACTGCTACTGTAAATATATAATGGGTAAAACTCCTACAAGTTTTGGTGGAAACACCGTTCTGCTGCTCTTTACCAGGCTGGCCTGGCAATTCATGACTTGAAGAAATGGTCAAGGGAGGATTAAATTGGTCTGACCTCCAGCGGGATCAAGAAAGTAGTAACAAGCGCATTTACGCAACATTGGAACCACTGATGTAGTTCCTTGTGCATAAAAAATCTCAAATATTTAGCAGGTAACATGGTCTGTGTATGACGGTGCTGAAATTCAGCAATGTCTGGGGTGAAACACACAAGTCAAACAGAACTGTATATGGCTGAATGGCAACAGATTTCTATAAGCTCACTGGAGAAATCTCTTAACCATGAGATTTAAGATGGTGCAAGATCTTTAATGTCTGTGCAAAGAAGACAAATTCTCTGCTGTTAAAAGCCTTAGAGAAAAGGCCCATACAGAACAAACTGCACAGGACTCTGTTAATCTTAAGAAACAGAAAAGAAAGCTTGTGTTCACTCTGCCAGGTGGAAGTTACATAAACCTTATCTGTCACTGAAACTAAAGGTTTTATAGGAATGTCTGTGCACAACAGAGAGATATTTGAGAGCAATACTTACCTTGGACCACCATCAGAAGAATGGTATGGTCCAGTACGGGAGGGAAGATGGAGCAAGGTGTTTGGATATGGATTTACATCCAAATCTGCAGGGCTTTGGTTTGGATTTCTTCTATTTGTTGCTTTTATTGGGTTATATTTTGCCCTCCTGCAGGCATGCAGCTTTCATTAGATTCTATGTGCACCAAGGGGAGGATGCAATATGAGGTACTTACGTACGTACGTGCTTGTTCTCTGCTTTTAAAATTAATAAACCCTCATTGTTTTTTCAGTCCCAGAGGTTTTATTGTGGTTACACAGTATTTAGGAACTGTATTTAAAATCAGATCTAGAATTAGAACTGTACACTGAGTTCAGTGCTCAGAAATAGCAGTAAAAAACTAATAAACTTGGCCCTTTCCTGTGTAACTTAAGAACCCCCTAATGTGTCTGTCTGTAAAAAGCGGACTTAACCCTGTTGATAGCTTTCTTGGAGAGAAAAGGCAGTATTTACAAGACAGGTTGGTGAACAATATTTGAAAAAATGTCATATGGAACAGCTCTCACAGCTGTATTTAAAATGGGTTATCAGCAAAAGCATATGTCCCCATTTTTGGGCATCATATTAATTAGCAGGGGATGTGTTCTTTCTTCCATCCACGATGAGACCATCAATAAGAGCCTCCACTCCATACTTTAAAAAATAATTCTGGATGTGAAAATTCCCTCTTTCCTATTCCTTTAAAATGCTCAGAAGTAAGAGGAGGAGGAGTTCCTTCCTGACGGTCTTCAGGGATGGATACAGCAACAACTACCCACATCCCGATGTGGGAAATTGCCCAGCCCTCTCTCCCGCCTCCTTAGTTGACAACGGAGATCTTTCTCTTTTCTTGCTGGAGAAGTTATCCTCCTTTCACCCTAGTTCCCTGACCAGTATGTAGCTCCCCTCATCTGTCTCCTTCCTATTTTTAAAAAAACAGGAGACGGCTTTCCCGCACGCCTTTCCAACAGCCTGGGCAGCCCCTCCTTCATTATACGGTGTGAGAGCAGAAACCTCTAGAAACCTCTTCATGGTGTGGGATGCGTTGACCAAGGGAGGACAGCTCCTTGTCAAAAGAAAACGAAGAAACTGGGGATGGCTTCCATGCCTTTGAAATGTCATTACTTCTAGAAATTGTAAAACCATTGGCTCAAGATAGTCATATCCTACCGGGGGCTTATAAAAGCTGGCGTTGGTTAGATTTTTTTTTTTTTTTTTAATGTTTTTAAGGCCGGTTTTACGGCTCTGTAACTCCGCAGGCTGCAGCAGTAGTGCAGACTCCCGTTGCCCATCTCCCCGGACAGCTGCCCTCTTCCTCACCGCCTCCCTGCCCCGCCGTTGCCTCAACGGCCTTTCCAGCACCTCTCGGAGGGACCGTTGACGGCGGCCGTTGACCGTTGACGGTGACCGTTGACCGTTAACGGCGACCGTTAAGGGCGACCGTTGGGTGCGAGCGGCGCCCCGCCGCGCGCCCTTCACCTCCACGGAGCCGGAGCAGCTGACGGTGCTTACTCGGGGTTCGCCGGCTTCTCTCACCCCGCCACCCGAGCAGCGGCGGCCGCACAAAGGAGAGGAGAAGGAGAAGGAGGAGGCGAAGGAGAAGGAGAAGGCGGCGGCGGCGCGCACGGTGCTCNGGCGCGCACGGTGCTCGGAGCCCCGGCCGGTGTGGCGCTGCCCGGAGGTAGGGTCTTCCTCTCCCCCGTTCGCAGCCAAACTTCGTGGAGCCAGCGCTGGCTGCTCCCGCGGGAGGCTTTACCGGGATCTCGTAACGCTGTGTTTTCCCCTGGCTGGTGTCTCTGCCCGGCCTCAGGTGACCCGTGTTATTTTTATTATTATTACTGTTATTATTCCCATCGTTGTTCCCCGCCCCTCCCGGCTTGGGCGGGTGGGTCTCGGCGGACCCGGCAGCGCCGCAGCCAGAAGTTGGCGAGGGGCGTGAGGGGAGACAGAGCCCCAACTCGGGGCCCCTCAAACTTCCCTGCCCGAGGAAGCCGCTGCCGCCTCGCCTCCCCTCGCCGCTCCGCTCCCTTCAGCTCCGCTCCGCTCCCTTCAGCTCCGCTCCGCTCATCTCCGCTCCTCTCCTCTCCTTGCAGATGTCGGGCGTGCTGGTGCTCGCTGCCTGGTGCTTCCTGCAAGTGGAGAGCCGGCATCCTGAAATCATCACGAGTAACAGCAATCATGGCAATTTCCTGGACAACGACAAATGGCTGAGCACCGTTTCGCAGTACGATAAAGACAAGTACTGGAACAAATTCCGGGATGTAAGTACTTCTTCGTTTACCGCATACTTCTTGTTTCTTCCGTTTGACCGTAGCATCCTTTCAATGGGTGGCTGCTGGCTTTTAGAAGCTGTGGGGAGAAGAGAGATGCAGCTCGGGCAACCGGTTGCTGCTTGTATGAAGGATGTTGAGAGCGGTTTGGAAGCTGGACAAGCAGTCCTGGCATTCTTGATTACCCCATCGATCAGGGCAGCTTGGGCTTGATGTCAATCTCTCTGAAAGCATAACAGTCTTCAATTTTCCTTTGGGGAGGAACTTTGAGCGAAGTTTCTGTGCCTGCTGCTTAAGAGGGTAGTTAACTGTAAAACGATGAAACCGGGGCTGTGTGAGAAGAGAATATTTACCAGTTCAAGCCACAAGGTGGTAAACGGTGAAGCTTGCTTTGCCTGCAGATTTGGTGGAAAACATTTTGTTGTCCATTCTGCTTATGGAGGTCTTTGACACTGGTGTAGGTTTGGAGGAAAGAATGCTTTGACTCAGGTGCTTTTTTCTGTCTGGAAAATAGGGGTAACTTCTGCGTGTGTTATGATATGCATCTGTACAAAACAAATCACTTTCTTAAGCTCAGTCAATTCTCGAATTCCTCTAGTTTGAATAAAATTGCGTGTATTGTCAATGATGGGGGAAAGGGAAATGCAACATTTATGGTAAATATTTACAGAGCTCCCTTTGCTTCTGTTGTCTATACGCTGAAAAAGCTTTCTTGGAGCACACACAGAAAACCCTGCTTCGGTCTGCCCAAGGCTGGGTAAGGGAAACGTACTGTCCATGTTGATCATGAGCATATTGAGGTTAAGTGTTCTATGTTGCATGGGATTTGTGCGCTATGGCTGCGGTGTCGCTCTAGGAAAGGGAAGAATAGAGCTGGCTACCAGTTCTGCTAGTCCTGTTCTGTAAGAATTATCTTGTTTGTTTAGGAAGCCCTGATGTCTTATAATATATAACAAGTTAAACTTTGATGCCCCATGTTTGTCTCTGTGGTCTTAACACTGTATCTTACTTTGACTTCCTCTTTACAAAGTATTGCAGTTAAATGTGACCTGTCTATGCCTAGGTTCTTCTCTCTAGGTTTTTTTTGTAGTTGTGGTCACCTCTGTGTCTCAGAAGTTGTGCTGCTCTGAATCTCAATACAACAAAGTATGGCCTTAACGATGGTATCAACAGATCTGTCAGAATGTATATTTGCTTGCAGTCGCTGTGAATGACATCCACCTACTGGGACTGTTGAAGCTCTTGTATATCAGGTGTATGGAAAAGACCGTGCTTCTATAATAACTAGTATTTTATTAAGGGGATTCTACAGTTAATATGGATTCATAGATTTTTACCAGGCTCCAAGGGAATCTTTGTTACTATCTAGTTTAGTCTGCTGGGGAACATAGGTTTAGGATTTCACTTGTTAATTTCTATACTCAGCTTGATGTGAGAATTCAGCAGCATTTAAAAATGGAAAATTGAATGAAGGTCTGTCAAATTAATCCAAACCCACTTTTAACTAAGGACAGATTTATAGCAAGGGACATCTTTAAACGGTCTCCTTCCAAACTGAGACCTTGTATTAATGGCATTTCTTGAGCTTAAAAGTTTTTATTTCGTTTTACATAGTTTTTCTTTTTTTTGAAGCCTGGACTCCTTGTAACTTCTCATCCCCTTTCCCCAATCTCACAAGTGCAATTGTCAGAGAAATTACTCCTCTTACTGTGGAAGATGCTCATGAAGATTACCTCTTTCATGTTTTAAGGTTTCACAACTGAAAATGCTTTTATAGACTTTCTGAAAATGCTAACAAAAGCTGTAAAGCCTCAAAAATCTTTTCTATAGGAAGAATCATTTTATGGGGAAAAAACCAGCTCACTGCCAAGCAAAAGCAAATAGTATAAAGTTCATGCGAAGTGTAGGTATCTTTCTACCCAGCAGTCTTAATGGTTCTATTTAATTACTTTAAAACCAGCGTGTTATCAATGTGTACAATTATCCATGAAAACTTCTATGTGACAAATTAACAGAGACTACTAATCATCTCCTACTAAGCTTTTTCCAAAAAGAAAATATAAAAAGCTTGGCTATATAATTAAGCTCTTTATAAGTTATCTTCAACCAAAGTGATTTACTGCATCATAAGGTGAGAGGTTCTGTGTCCACAGATGAAGACATGCATAGGTAGAGTTGCTGCCAATGTAGCATTTATTCTACAGCCAGCACGCTTCCTGCATGCAGAGATGTCATTGGAAGAAATCTGGTCCTTGCTTCATGGCTGTGTTGTTGGGGATAGATTGTTAAAACGCCAGTGAAAAAACTGCCTGGTGAGGTGCAGCATAACAGTATTAACTGCTCCGTATGGGGTAGGTTGGCATTTCATTCATAATTGCTGAATTTTAGGGAAACTGCCTTCCCATCTTCCCTTTGTTCCCAAACTGTAACTATATGTACATCCTTACTGGATGAGGATCTTGATATGGGCTTTGCACAGGAGGTTGGAGCACAGAAGTGCTGTTTCAGTTAAAACCTTCTTGGGTCTGACACTACAGCTACTCCAGAGCAGGTGGCCTGGTTCATACCCTGTAAGTCATCAGCAGCAAGGTTGCAGCAATTATCATAATTATCTTTAGTAGCTTTCCAAATTTTATGTCATGTTATATAAATAAAATTGCACAAATATTTACATAAGTGTGTCCTTACGTACAGTAGGAGAAACACTGCACGTATGGAGCTGAGATTTGATTGTTTTGGGTGTGGCCACTTTAAAAGCCTGTACGTACATGCAGCACAAACATCTGCGCACACTTATGTGCATATAAATCTGTCATATTGTTGCAGTACTGGGTGCGTTTTTTTACAGTTGATATATAATTGAATATAAAATATTCAATTGGGCTTCTCTCAACTTTTTCAGTTTTTCTTTTAAAAATCAATTGGTTGGTCAGCCTTGTTGAGCTATGGTCCAATATGACCTGATTTGAGAAGACAGCTATGGATCTTTTTTTTCAGTATGACCCATATTTCTTTTGGGCAAAGACAGCATGGTAGTTGCACTTAATGGCCCTGCCATCGTTACTCTTCTGTGAAAAGGGAGCACAGAAGTACACCTCATTTGATGTCTGCGTTACTACGACCATATAATCAGGCTAAATTTTTTAAGTCTGAACTGAATTTAATAGTGTGAAATGATTACCTGTCAACATTTTTGAAAGGCCTGAAGGCATCTGGCTAAAACAATACTTTACAATACAATCTTTTTGCCTGATTTGAACACAATTTTTAGAATATTCAAGTGCTCCATTTTTGAAAAGAAGCAGAGCCTGTAAATGAAAAGGAAGACCAATGTGACTGATCTGTTGTGAAGCACGTGCTGTTGAAAATCTTGTATGGTTGTCCAGCTGTCCAGTATCAATAATGATGTAACATCTGATGTATTAATAAGCTTTCAGTATAATCTGAAATTGATATTCCTGCCTGTCTTCCACCCCTTTTTCCTTTCCTGCCATGGGCTTTCTATGTGACAAATGGCAAAATCTTAGCTCTGCCTTAGGTCCATTTTATAGCTGGAGTTAAGAGTATTTCTGTGCCTCATAACTATGTGTTGAAGCTGTAAAAAAGAAAGGACAGAGCTCAGAATCTGTGGTAATATGGAATTTATTCTTCACCTAATACATATATTGAATGTGGCTTGCTACATACTTAAGTAACTGACTAGGTCTAGTTTAGTAAATATCTAAAACATAAAAACTAAATCAATATAAATAATTACTAGAAAACGAAAGAAGTAAGCAAGCTGGAGTCTGTAGGAAGGAACCGCAGCTGTTTCCTTTGTACAGATTTGAGGCTTGGAAAAGAAGGCATCAGATATAAGAGTCAAATTAGACCTCTTGATATTATTAAAACAAATGTTAAGGCTTCGATCTTTCGATCAAATCTGTTGAGAAATCCTTTGGCTTAAGAGGACCTCGAGTGCAAATTCGACACCTGAGTGTGAAGTGAATTCTCATGAGTTTTAGAAAGCATTTATTATGTGACGAGCTATACACATTATTGTAATAGGTCACACTGCAGCATCTCATTGTGTTCATAGAGGCTTGGCGCAGAAGACATGGAGTAAGTGTCCTCTTAGTGTTAGGCCTGTCTTTAATCAAAATTATATGAACAGACTAATTCTATTACTTCTACTTGGAGTTATGTCTATTACATTATTAATGCTTATATATAAAAAGGTAATAAGTTCAACTCGCTATGGATTAAACTGCAAAAATGAAGAGAAAAGTTAAATGAACTTAGAGGATCTAGTACAAACCATACAAGGAATTTCTATGAAGTTGAAAGCTAAGAATCTTGGCATGAACTCTGGTTTCAGTGCATGTTTATGCATGGCAGGCTGCCAGACCACGTTTTGAGCATTAACTAAGCTATTTCTCTAAATTTTATTGCTTACAGAGTTTCAGTTCAGGCTATGATGTTAAAACCCCCATGCATTATATGCCTGGAGATGATCTGACACTGCATGCCTAAGAAGCAAGGCATGAAATATCAGCTCTGTGTATACATTTCTCAGACTTATTGTGGATAAATAGTTACATATTTACATATGGATACATAGTTACATATCAGCATCATGAATAGTTATATAAAAATAGATTAGGTTAGGTAGTAGATTTCCAGCAGAGTTGGTTTTAGACTACCATTTCCTGATACGACCCAATGAAGAGACAATTTTGTCAGTTATTCATGTACATTTGCCCTTCTGAGCCTATGAGTTCCTCCTCACACCTGATCAGAAGTGCAGTGTTAGGTGATAAAGTAAGCACAGGGCTAGGAACTGGGGGATCTGCATTGTTCCAGTTCTGCCACTGATGAATTGTTGGACTTTGGGCTGACTTGTCACACTTCTGCACTGCTTTTCCCCTTTTTTCACTTACCTTTCTCTGATTTGTTTAGCCCAAAATTAGAAGTGTGGCAGTGAAACTTGATAGCAGAGAGTTGGAAAACATGACCAATATTGAGAAGGATTGGAATACCAAGCAGGCAGAATTGGAAGACCTTGAGAACACAAGTAATAGAAATGAAATGAAATTTTAAAGCACAAAGTAGAAGGTCATGGAATGGAGAGCTAACACAAATTTATTCTGAGTCTTGGCAGCTCAGCTTGAAATAGACGAGAGGGAAAACCTGTGTACTTCTATTGATTTGGAGAGTTATTATAAGTAACGAAAGTAAAGCTACTCTGAGGAGAGCAAACTTATTGGAGGAATGCATAAAATGAAAGATTTGTGGTTCTGTTGAAGAAATAAAATTGTATAATGTATAGGGGAGAATACTTAATCAGGAATATTGAAGAACTATTCAGGCCCTGCTAGTTATGTAGTAATGAAGATATTCATAAGGAAGGTTACAGTACATTTGAAGAATACCTACTAGCTGGGTAACGGGTGTACCCAGTCAGTAAAGTGGCTGGGTTATGTGGTGGGTTACAGGCACCTCAGGTTTGCTTCTCAGGGGATTATCGTTCCAGGGCCACCTTCAGATTTAATTGTGTGTATGAATTCTGGTGGATCTGGACTGAAGTACAACTGAGTTGGAATGTGATTTATCAGTCTACCCAGACACTCTAGCATAGGTTGTCTCTTAGGGCAATCCTTACTCAAAAGAGGGACAAGCCTGGAATATCCATGTGATTGAAAAGTACAGCTGAGATGTACTTGCCAAAGCTGCATGAAGTTTAAAAGAACAGCAAAACATGAGGCTGAATCTGTGCAAATGTAATTCATAATCAGCTTCTTATAAACAGAAGAGATATGCTTCCTAAAAATGCCCTTCTCAAACTTGACACTTCCCTTTTGCAGTGGACAAGGGGAAAAATAATGGCATTTATGTCAGAATAATTAACTTGGAAGGTACAGAGTGCCAGCTTTTTGTAATTAACTGACACTTATCCAGCTTCCCTAGGAATTACCTAAGACTCCAAAACTAAATAGGTCAGTAGAAAACTAGAGTGTTAGTTTCTGTATTATATGTTTCAAATTTTAACTTGAATAATTTCTGCCTTTACAGAAATGGAATTCTGTAGATTTGAAGTTTTCACTAATACATTTTACAGGTTTTTAGAGTAACCATTCTTGTGTTCTTCTGCTGCCCACCCTTCCCCTTCTCCCACCTCACCCCCCAAATAACTTTATAGGCATTCTGTTCTCACTTTATTACAAATTTAAACTTTGATTTTGTTAGATTCCTGGGAGGTGAGTTTTCTGTACATTTTTGGATGTAGACTGTATGTTTTAAGAGTTGTAGTGGGAGCTATAGGAAATAAAATGATGTGAAGAGCATGTTGCACCTTTGCAAGGAATAAAGGGAAATATTTTGTTTCTTGGTGAGGTGAGGTTAAAAATGAATAAAAAAGTGGAAGAGCCAGTTTTGATGTATTGCAATGTTAACACCTTTGTGATTGGGGTTTGGAAAAACAACAAATCAAAACTGGGTACACAGTTCTGGGATAGATTTTGTTTATATATTTGTCAAAACTTAACTCTTGTAAAAGGAAAAAAGAGGGGAAGAAACCCCACACAAATGAGCCATGTCAGTGTAATATAAAATGGGTGGATTGAAAATAGTCATAGGAGGCTGAGTTCTGATGTCTGTGAGTGTAGCGGCTGTTATCAGGCTCTAGTATCCATGGGTAAGTAATAAAAGTTTTATTTCAGGTAAGTTGTCCGGTTGTGAAAATCCGGCTCATGATTCTCAGGTGCCAAATGTTAAACTTCAGTTATGATACTGTCTTGAACATCAGGGAGATTATTGCCTTTTTTGTCTCAGATATTTTAACTGTTTGCTCTATATTTATGGTTTTAACCAGGAGGCTAGAAATATATAATTGCAGTAAGTGCATATTTTTATACTTTTTTTGTGGATAAGATAGGAGACTGTCTGGATTTGGGGTGGGACAACTAAGATGCTTTTTTAAGAGGCAGGACTTTTTAAGGGAAATGGAGGTCAAATATTACATCTAGTGTGTGAAAACTTTGATTTTTTAGATAAAGTCCATTTATTCAAGGTGTTTGATTATTTCTTTGTGTAACCAAAAATGACATTTGTCCAAAAGAACTGTAGTGAAGTCCTGGTTATGTTAAAGCTGATGACCAGATTCTTGAAGACTTTAGTGAGGCCTGAGTTTGATTCTCATATTCCTCATCTTTCTGTTCTCTTAGACAAAGAACAACTGTACATGAAAGACCAGTTAGATTAAACAATTCTTTTTGGCTTTTGGAGGACATTGTGTAATTGGAAAAGGCTGAAAGATCAGGTGTCTGGCCAGCATAAGTAGAAGAAGCTCTGTCGAACTCCCTGGAAGAATCAAACTATCTGAAAATCAAACATCTACATTCTACAAAGTACACATCTTATAGATTCCAACCAAAACAAGAAAGCGGAGCTGACACAGAGCAAAGTTTAGGTAATGCTGCTGCCTCCAGTGTGAATTTCTGTACTTCCAACACTTAACTCTGTTTCAGCTTAACACAGGCCCTTACTTCTGCAGCTACTAAGCCCTAACTCCGTGGAAGTAGTCTGTCATCAGGTAGATAACTCCAGCAGTTATCATTGGTGGATTTGCAGGTTGGCAGCTAAAATTGAATTACATGTTTGGACGGAACATCTAATGTCTAACGAGTTTCAAGGCTAAGATATGATTCAAAATTTAATTTACAGATAAATTGCTAAGCTACTGAATAGAGGTTTTGGCAGGGAGTAGATTGGTTTTTATCTGTCGTTTCTATAGCTTGGTTGGTAATCCAGGGTAACAGAAAATCATTCTCATTAAAAAGGTACAAGGGGGCATCAATTAATTCTGTGATCTCAGCTGTCCTCTTAATGAACTTAGTGTCATAAATCCACTTCACAGATTACTTTCTCCTGGGCAGACAGAAAATACTTTATTAAAAATTGCTGTTAAACTTTATTCAGACTAGTTTTTTAAAAAGGTTTCAAGATATCATGGCTTATAGTTGAATTCTGACTAACACTGGGGTTGATGGAGGTAGTGATACTTGTCTGTCTATGCAGGTTATTTTGAAACTGTCTAATCAGGAAATTCAGCTGTGTATATAACTTCATTTGAAATTTCACAGCATATTCTCTGAATAGTTTTTATTGCTTTTTAGTTTAGATATCTATCTTCATCCTTCCTTCCCTGAGTTCCACTGGCTATTCTGAAGTTTATTTCAGCATTGTCTTCTAATGTTTGCATATTGTTTGTTTGTATATGTATTATATACATCCTCTCTGCCTTTCTCTTAATGTTAGACAACATGAACGTGAACAGAAAATTGAGGTAGAGAGGTAGAGGCAGCTGCAGTCACTGGAATTGGGGGAAGATGCTTAAATTTTATAAAATGTAATGGAAGGGAGGCTGAAAACTGCGGGATTAAGAAGAAACGAGGCTGAGTTGCTTGTTCAAAGGAGCGAGTGGAGCACATTGATTTTTAGAGTAATATTTCTGTGTTTACTATGGATGTTGAGGTTCTTGGTAGAATTTGATTACATTTGGTAAATATTAATAAAAATCAATTTTAGAGAATTCAGAAATGCAGTGACAGGGATTCCACCTCCCTCTGTATTTTCAGCCCCATAGCAGAGATGACCAGTTTCACGTGTTCTTGTGCTGTTACCCCAAAACCACAGAATTCAAATATTTCCACTGAACTCTTTGTCTTTCCATATTACTCCAATATGTTTCCTTTCCCTCCTATTTCAGGGAGTAATTTCAGTAATCCCTTTATCTGAATAATTTACAGTATGTACAAATATGTAGCAATGATACCTTAAAGGACCGGTTCTGAGATATAGTCACTTTATCCAAGTCTGTTGTACTTCGAACACTGATTTCTAGGAGAAATCTGTTAGTCTTACAGTATTAGTGTATGAGCCAATATCTAATATACTGTAAGCACTTGTACTCCTTGCTCTCGCGGGAGTTTTGCTGAGCATGTTCATCACCGGCGGTGCACACAGCAGAGCTTTCCTGGGCTAAGCCTGCCCTTGGGGACCTGGATCACGCACAGCAGGTGACGACTCCTTCATCTTGTTTAAGAACACCTTGACTTTTTGTGGCATACAGAGATATATATTTAGATTAGACAGATGTGGAAACAGAGAATAAAGCTAGTTCAGGGTTATCCATCAAGCTAATGCCAGATCTAACAACAAAATTTATGTCGTGTAAGTCCCAGGACAGTGCTTTTCTACTGAGCTATGGACGGTGTTGGAATACAGAAAGACAAAGCTTAACAGGTTTGCATTCTTCCTTTGAATATATGTGCCAGTATTTGACAGCAGTGTTTATTGGGTCAAATTCATTTCTTCTTTGATAACATAAGCTTCACTCCAAGCATATAAGGGATAACTGTTGTCCATTTTTTTCTAAGTGGACCTAGGGTAACAAATCTTTTTGATGATAGCTAGACCTTATTTATTTATTTAATATGAGATAGGCACACCTCTCATTTGATATTGTATTGAAGGAGGACTAGGTATTTCCTGTTAAAGTGGGGATTTTATCCAAAACAGATTTCCTATATGTTGTTTCATTTCAATGTTAAACTACATCTGGTGAAACTGATGACTTAGAAATTTTAAATCTACTCATCTTTTAAAAACTTGTTTCATACAGCTAAAGGAAATTGCTTCACGTAAAAGAACACTGGAGTGCTGCCTTCAGTAAGGGTATCTATAGACACAGGATAATTAGTGATTTAAGTACAGAATTGTCTGCCATATTCCTTAAACACAACCACAAATCTCCACATTATGATTCACTCAGGACAACAGAATCCAAAAAGAAATCATGTCACATTAAATTAGAATAAATGTAAACTGGAAAAATACTGCACAACTGTCAGTTATGCATATAGCT
Organism: Arenaria interpres; assembly: GCA_013399435.1. Lineage (NCBI taxonomy): Eukaryota > Metazoa > Chordata > Aves > Charadriiformes > Scolopacidae > Arenaria > Arenaria interpres. The sequence goes on along the minus strand of VXAK01003937.1, from coordinate 55,115 downwards.
GCAGTTCTGGAAGATGAAAGAAACTGATAAACCAGATACATTTGCTCATAAGGAGGTACGTAGTAATTCACATCAGTGGCCACAGATTTATTAGTCTCCTCATGCTTAAAAAACAAAGTTAAGTTGGATTTAACAGGATGCTTAATGGTTTATTTTCACTGGAGTATGAGGCAAGATGGACTGAAATGATGATCCTTATCTGGCTCAAATGTCTATTTTTGTATCAAGTCTGCTTTTCTTTCCCTAAAGCCTGTGGCTCCTTTCATGAAGAGGCGCTTTGCGTGTTGTCTTACTAAATATTAAAATGCTTGGCAAAGCGAAGATTTTCTAATGAACTTCTTATAACTTGAGATGAAACGTAATTTCTGCCCCCTCCCAGAGATAGCACTTTTAGAGATTGTGAGGAAGCATTTCCTATCCAGGTGTAATGCCTTGTAAAAAGGAAAACAAAACTAAACATAAGTACAAGAAACTTTAATGGGTATAAATGGACAATTTTTGAGCATTCATAAAAAGATAATATATACAATTTTAGGACTTTAAAAGATATTGAAACTTCCACTTCTAAAGCAACATCTGCCATTACAAATAGTCCCATCTCTGTATGTAAAGGAAAAAAAAAATCCCAACAACTTCTTAAAGGGCCATATTCTGCTGTCAGTATTTTTTAAAGTATCTGCAGAACCTTAGCATTAGTTTCTGTTGGGATACTCCATCCATGGTTTAATGGCAGAATATGGCCCTATGTAATCAAGAATGAGCAGTATTCTATTACAGCAGGGCCCCTTACAAATAGAGATAATGTGCCATGTGCTCAGCATGGCTGTAGTTTTCATTGGCAATGAAAGAAGCTGCAAACAGGAAGCAATTTTGAAACCTACCTCCATCACTGCAAAGCCATTACTGATATATCAGGGATGGTGCAGTTCATGTGTTCTAGCCAGAATGATGCAAGATTGTCTATAAAATTTTAAATCAATACGGAGATATGTAGATATAAAATAAGATAGTAAGCTGCAGCCTTAGGGCATCGCTGATTTTAAAGCTGAAGCTCCCTGAAATTAGGAGTTACTGAAACTGCAATGATGGAATAAATGTATTTTCCTGTGTTATTCCTTAAAAAAAAAAAAACTACAGGTGCAAGCAAATATAAAAGAACCCCACCCACGAAGCCAAAAAAATCAGCAACATCCCCACCCCCTCCTCCCAACATGTAATCTGTGCAATAGGCCAATGAATGCTGGATAATTCAGCAGATCCAACCAGAGGAGTCATGGCTGAGAGAGACATGCTCCATTAAGTGAGAAATCATGGTTGGAAAAATCTTTTCTGAAGCCCAGAGATGTCTCCTTGTGGAAAATGCCGCGCAGAAAGAGGAAGAGCCTGAACGTGTGTCTGTGTGTATACCTAGGTAATGAATTTGAGAGGATGTAGATAAGGAAAACCAAGTTTTGCTTCATTAGAGAGGGTTCCAAGCAGGTAGTTTGATGATGGTGTTACAGTTAGAGGGAGAGGAGAGCAGGAAAGGCTTTAGAGAGTATACAACTGAAAGCTGCTGATTGGTATTCTCCATGACCCACACCTCAGAAGCCAGTGTTCCTGTGAGCAAAACCTGATAACCCCCGCTTAAGAAATGTGTGTGATTCAGGGCACAGTTATAAAGATTGTCTTGCTGACTATACACAATACATTTTGGACTCCAAGCAATCACTGCTGGCTTATTGCCAGCTGAGAAGCTGTAAACATCTGCCCTTATGTGGTCTTCCTACCGTGTGACTTGTGTGTTTTGTGGCGGGTGGTGTTGCTTTTAATTTCAAATAAACAACAAAGATACATTGTAGAAAGAATGCATGTGCTTTAATCACTCCTCTCCTTGCGATGTAGTTGCAGATATATGTAGCGTTCATAATTAGGAGAGGAACAGATGGTAAAAGCTTGGTTTAAAACAGAGCATCCACTGAGTGATCATGTGCTGCTGCAAGCTTATCTGGGAAGCAGTTTGCTGTGTTATCTTGGATGGTGCTCTAATGCAAGGGTGCAGGAGTTAAGTAGGAAAAGAATCTGCAACAGTTGGTGTAATTAAGTGTGTAGGCCGTAAATAAAGCATGGAAAATTGCTAAACTTTCAAAAAATGAAATCCTGGATGCTAGTGTCTCATGCTGTACAAGGATGAGTGGCAGCCTTTATTGTCCTGCATATCTGAAACCTGTTATGTATGCATTTGTATATAGGGTAAATATTTTTTTAAAAGTCTATACGATTTCTCCTTCCCCCTGTCCTTATTTCTGCCCAGAAGGGAACAATTCTGTTAACTCTGGTAAGTCTTGTACTGTAACTTATTTTAAAAAAACAAACAGCAAAACAAATCCAAAAAATTCTCTCTGTATTTTGCTTGTGTGCTCCCAACATTAGCATGGTGCTGCAATTTTTCAAAGCTAGAAAACATGAGAGGATTTTGTCAGCATTTCACCATGACACTTGTTTCACATAGAAAGCCAGAGGGCAAAACAAAGTGGTTTCTTTTGGTCCATGTAATCTTTTTAGAAAGCAGTGGTAGCCCTGCAGCCACAATCACTGAGATTCACATGAGGTAATGTTCAGAATGATGAGATCTCAGATGTAAAGGCTGATTGATTAGTTGCGTGATTCCATTCTCCAAATCCAAAACTTAAAATCATTTGATTTTAAGGAGAGGCAGGAGCAGGGAGGAGAACAGAAGGTTGCTAAAGCAAAAAAAATACTCTAAATATGTTTTTCATCAGTAAAGTAAAAATATGGTATTCTCTATCGCAAAGGAGCTGGATAGATTATTGCAACCATCCAGTCTAGTCAAGATCACATTTCCTTTTTTTCCTTTTTTCTTTCTTTTTTTTTAAGATAAATGAGCCCATGTTGAGATGTTTATCTCTGTGAGATGACCTGTACTTACCTTCAAGTCACAGTGAATTGGATATTCTCTTAGTCTGTGAAACTATTTTATATCACCCTCTCTCCCTGCAGACTCCATAGATACAGACATAAAATATTTCTGTGAAAAGAGTGGTGCTGTTCCCTCTATGTATGGAATGTTTTGGGCAGTATCTGTAATAGTCAATGAAATGATCTTTGGTAGCTCCTATTTTTCTCCATACGCTGAAATATAACTTTAAATATGTTGTGAACTGTGTTTTCTTTTTCCATCATAAACTCCCCGTATCTCCTCACAATAAGTAATTCATAGAATAAACAGGTAGTTTTGTGTTTGCCTGGACATCTTTATAATCACCAGGTTTCATGTAAAACTGCTCTAAATTAAAGTTTCCAACTGTGCCAGTTTCTTCATTGACAAGATTGAATGAATTGTTTGTGCTTATTCAGTTTAATCGACAGGTTTTTTTTAATTCTTGAATGTATTTAGACCATAATGTATTTAGATCTTGGGGTAGAAACACTTCTATGTGTTTGATAATGCAGAAGCCAGCTCACTGGGGGCTGTCATCTTTGCAAGGGCTGCTGAGTAATACAAATTTTATAATACAAGTAATTCAACTGTGTCACCTGTTGATGTGGTCAATAGTAGAACTAAATGAAAACACCAGTGTCAGTATGGGGTCTTTTTGTTGACAATCTCTGTGCCTTCTCAGTACGCTGCTCTTGTTAGGAGTGTTTTGCTCAGACTGGAAACAAATTTCTGCTAAGTTTCTAGAAAGAACAGCACTTGCACAGAGTTTGCATTCTCCTGGGCCCCTTGTACTTTCCCTTTCTTCTTGTAGACCTCATAAAACCAGTTCATGATCAGGAATAGCCTTTTCTAAGTTAGCTGAAGTATTTTCAATTTAGTATTGAGTGAAGTATTTTCAATTTAGAGTTTATCAAAACAGTCAAAACCATCATGTTCTTGGGTAACGGCATTTTAGTCATCCTAGTATTCAGCTACAAGAGTTACAAAAGCAATATAATTTCAGTTGCCCATAACACAACCAATCCTGAGTTGTTTCAAATTTTAGTCAGAAATAATTCCATGACCAAGAGTTTTCAGAAATTATTGAGCTTTTTACCACCACTTGAGCCAAGAGGTTCATGAGTCATAGGAACTTTGCCCAGAAGAGTTCCACTCTCACCCTCATCTTTGGAGCGAAGTTGGTGAGTTTTTAAAATGCCTTTTCTCATAGTTTTTCCTAAGCATCACATCAATGGCTCTTAGTTGCATGTTCATGGCTTCAGAAACAGGTGTTTCTTAATTGCTGAAGCACGGAATAGCAAGGCAAAATGACTTATCACCCAGGATTTGAAGTTTCTGCAGCTGTGCTACTTGCAACTTCAACTGCCTTAAAAGACTGAAGAATTACATAGCATTCACTGTAATGACAGGGTTTACCATTACCTGCTGAGTTGCAAAATTGTTCCTTTCAGGTTAGACTATAACTTGCACTAATGTGACTGTGCAAAAAATTGAGGAAGAAATGAAGACCACCTAACCCACTCTCGCAGTCCTACTGGCAGAGCAGTACTTCCAACTGTTTATTGATTGTCTGTGGATACTTGGAGAAACTGTGGGGGGACGTTCCAGAAGAAAGTAAAGAGGGTTGGAGACCTGGCTTGTTCTTTTTTTAAAGCATCAGTAAGCTATTCTACTCAGCAGTAAAAGATGAAAAATATGCCTTGTATGGTGCTGTAGGGAACCACGTGAAATCCAATGACAAGGAGTAAACAGCTTATTGTTAACAATTTGGGGGAATGACAGGAGGGAAAACAAGAAGGAATTTCATAAAGAAAATTTTTATCTGCTGCCTAGGGAGTGTTTCTTTCCGGAGGAAGGGAGAATGCAAATTGTTGCTCACTTTGTTCCCAATATAGAGTGAATTCCTGATCTGGAGGAATGGCTACCTTCCAGAGTTTTCTAGCAAGGCAGATGCAGCGTTAAGCCATCTAACATTTACACTCTGCTGTGATCATACAGCTCTCTCCTCCCACCTCCTTTACATATATCAGCAGCAGGGCTTGGCCTTTACCTGCTTACCATTTCTGAGCGTTACAAATCCTTTCTTCTGGGCCTGTACACAGAGACTACATAGGTAAGAGGTAGATAGTCACTGCCTTTATATTCCTGGTTAGAACACAGCAACTACCTAGCCTTTCATCCACATCTTCCAGTTCATTACTCCAGTTCAAATTCGACATTGGTTTCAATTCTGTGCTTAGTTAAGGGTGATTCTATGATCTTTTGCTTTCACATGCATGCAGTGTGCAAATATGAAAAGCTAGAGTGCTACAGGAATAGCTTCTCCTTCATTTCAGTCTCATCATTTGTGTTACATAAATGGTTTTATTTTTATTTGCATCTTTCACATTCTGAAAAGCAAAGCAAAATATGTGGATTTTTATCTCTGAAGTATTGTTTGTACTCTACTGAATATAAGAAAAAGGCGGCTGTTTTCCAGAGATAGACCTTAGATCATGCTTCAAAAATTCATAGTAAATTCCCCAAAGTGAAGCAGTGGGAGCTATCGCTGTAATTTGAATAAAAACAATAAGAAAATGCCAGACTAAAAGTCATGGCCAGCCTCACTTAAATGAAATGGCAAACTACCAGCTAGTGTTAAGAAGAATATTCAACTGATGCTGCTTTTATCCCAGTACGATTGGCAAGTCTCCTAGATTGGTGCCTGAGAGAATGTTGGTCTTTGGCTTGGGTATGACTGCACGTAAGTGGACTAGGCCATTAAATCATTTGGCACGTCTGACGATTTTTATCTCAGGACAGCACTGGAATGCTTGTCTCTGAGCAGGATGGCTGCTCCAGGAAAGGAATCCTAATGTGCTTGAGACCTGAATGGAAAGAGTCCACTGGCATTTTCAAGGATTTCAGAATTTCTGACAGTATCAAGCACTAGTATTTCTATTACTGAGATTCTGAGTGTAAAAAAACTTGAGGTTAAACCAAACAACCCACCCAGATTAAAGCTGGTTTCTTTGCATGAAAATTATTCATGCTTAGAGGTGATTAATTCAAACCATTGTCTAAGATGCAGGGTTTTAAGCCTAAACATAAGCTTGCTTATAAGTTTTACTGTTTATTCTCATTGAAAATCTGTAGTATTTTTTCACAAAAATGTTTCGGGAATCTGCATGCACATTTTATAAAGATGTCTGTCATCTGTACGATGAATTTACCTTGTTCTTGAAGAGCTTCTTTGTCATCAAAGACATATTTAGGAGCAAAGCAGGCTGCCTTTATTACCGTTGTCCTTGCTACCAACTAGAGTAGACATATTCTATGATATTGTTTTAGTTTCCTCTCAGAAATAACTGCTATTCCATCTGTTCTTTTGCTGTGCTTTCCAGCGAGCTTGGCAGTGAGGGAATCCCTTATAACATGTTGAACTATCCTATGGAAATAATAGACTGTGATAACAGAGGCTAAACTTTTATGGTTTCTGGAAACACAAATTTTAATATGATATTAGAGCTGAAAAAAGTCTTTGAGAATGGAAAATGGATGTTTCCTACCTCCATTTTGAAGTGTGGTCTAGAGAAAGTAAAAACAATTAATTCTCCCTTGTTTTTTTTCTGATGACCAGTCCTGTGACTTTTGCCCATTTGGTGATGTCAACATTATTTTCACACTAGATCCAAACCACAGCACTATACTAGCTACTAGGAAGAAAATTAACTCCATCCCAGCTGAAATTAAGACAGTTGACCATTTTATACTCAAGCGAAGTGTCTCTGAAAAACAGATAGGATATCTTCCTCTTCCATATAAGGTTAAGTTAGTATTTCTGAAAGGGCTGTTACTAGTGCAGGTTGTCCTTCGGGCAGTGTTCTCTTCCTTTGGAAACTCTGTACTGACACTTAAAATCCTGTATTTGAAACAATCGTCAACTTTTATAAGGATAGGTGATGTGCATCCTGAAGGAGAATTAGTTCATGATCTATTTCATGCTGTAGGTGAGGAGATCTTAGTAGACTTAAAGCATCTTGGATTACAGCAACTACCTCTGGATCCCTTTTGAGTGACAAGAGAATAGACAAAGTATCTCTGAAAGCTCTTGATGTGAGAAAGCGTCACCTGTACCTCCTAGAATCGCCCACCCGTCCAGCCAGTCTCTTGAATAATTCAAACAATGTTTAAAGCTGTAATGGCTACTGAGGAGGAGGAACAGAGAGACCGCTGAGAGTCTAGATTCTCCGATAATTAATAAGCCACTAGATAATGCTATTTCAGAACTATTAAAACTGTGGGTTTCTTCAGCCCTTTTCAAACAGGGACTTGATTCTTGGCCTTTGCTTACAACTTGACAAAGCACTTATGGTATCGTGCAATATTTTCAAAGTATGCTCTTTCTGTTCTTTAAGGCTTCCTGCTTTGTCCCCAGGTTCCCTGGAAGCCATTTACTCTTATTTATTTCTGAAGTTGAGGTTAAATAAGACCTTAGCTCTCAAGGAAAGAAAGCATTTTAAAGGATTTCTTATCAAAATGTTGTTAGTGAGGCATACTTAAAAATAAACTGCTTCTCTCCTTCGCTCCTTTCTAGAGTGAGCTGAGAGGACACCACCAGTTGAATCATCCGTCTGAGTCATGCAAACAGCTGTCATTGTTAGATGTAAAGATGAACTAAAAAGCTGTCATTTGCTTGGGAGTATTTTTATACTTGACTCACTTGTCCAGTGAAGGGGAGAGGCTTTTTATTTTTTTCTTTTTGCCTCCTTTCACATGGAAAATTACAATGAAGCCATGTGTTGTGGTAATGGCTGTAAACTCTGCTACTGAAAAAGCTTTACAGAAAATTTCCACCTCATAGCATCTGTCATCCTGAAAATCTTTTTTTTGCTCTTGTGCACATGCTCTGTGAGGTCCTGTACAGACATCCATGAGGTCCTTCCCTCTGAATGCCTGTGTGCAAATACCTTCTCTCCTGCTTTGTGCTGCTTAAAGTCATTCACTCTTGTATCTGGACTGTAAATATGGACCACACTCTCACCCTGACATGTAACGCTTGATCCTTGGATTAATGTTTTTTTTCCCCTTTGCTCTTCTCTATTGCTTTTCTTATTCGCGTTGTTTTATATTTCTGTATCTCTTATAGTTGACTCTGCAGCACTTTCTTTACTTTGCATGTCTCATGCTTTCGTTGCTCTTTCCTCACTCTGTCATCTCTGTTGTCCATCCTCTCTCTTTCCTGCATTTTTCTAGTGTTAGTCTTTTTCACTTCCTTTTTTTATAGCCACGTATGGAGCTTTGAGGCTAAGCCCAAGCACACCACTGGCTGTCCACAGTGGCTTCTGGGCTGCAGTATCGTATTTCTTTCCTCATTTTCTTTTCTGAGATGTATCCCTCTAAAGTTTGTTGGTGTGGTTTTGAATGCTTTTCTTGTTTTGGAATGGGTTCATATTCCTTCCTTTCTAATCACCTGGAGACAACCCAGCAAGTAAAAAAATACAATGACTGGATCTGACAGACTCCTCCTGACAGTTCACACTTTGAGTGACATCAGGTGTCTCCTGCTCCCTGGGAAGTGAGCTGTGTCATCTGGCCGAGCTGTAGGTTCAGGGTTGAGCCAGTGTGGCCTCACCTCTGCTTTCCCACTCTGGTGTCACTTCTGGTTATTTGTCTGAACTATTACTTTCATTACTTCCTTCTTTTCATTCTTCCTCCTTTTCCTGTATGTAAAGTCACTGACCCTAAACTCACTTCTGTGGTTGCTTTTTGGTGGTTTTTTTTTGTGTATTTGTTTTTTTGTTGTGTGGGGTTTTTTTGTTGGTTGGTTTGTAGTTTTTGTTTTTCCTTCTCTGGGCTGCTATTATTAACTCTTGTATCTTTTTTTATGGGTGAAATAGGAGTGGGTATATCTGTGAATATGTGGTGCTAAATAGATGTTTTAGCATAGCATTTGTCCATAGGAACTTGGACGCTTGAGGAAGTGGTATATAGATGCCAGATTAGTAAGAGTTTGGGTTCCTAAGAAAGTGGTGTATAGCTACCAGATCAGTAGAATCTTCCCAGCAAGTTGAAAGTCTAGCTAAAGACATAAATTTTTCTGTTAGGTGGGAGATCATTAACAAGTGTGATTTTGTCTGCCCTGAAAATGAATTGAACAGAGCCTCTTGGAACACTGCACAAAGGATAGACACTAACATAAAGCAGCTAAACTCATTTAATTTGGGAAATAAAGGTATTGTATAAAGCAAGTTGCATTATGTAAAAGACCCATTTGAAACCCAAGGTTAACTCTTCGTACTGAGCTTTCAGCATTTTATAGGTGCTACAAAAATTAATTTAATTTGTAAATGTCACACTCTATTTCAGGAAAATGGTAGCCATACCATTATTATGTAAAATACCATGGAATTAAAATGCATTCTTTTGATTAAGTCAATATTATGTTAACTAATTTCTGTAGGCAGAAGTAGTGAGCGGGTATGTTATGTTTTCAATACCATGCCTGAAGCTTTGAACAAATTGCTGTTTATAATGAAGTTGTGAAGTGCTCACCCTGATAAAGCTTTATCATGTTCAGATTGAAGATACTGTTTCAGCATATTTCAGACATTCATAATAACCCCCCCAGGTTCTCTTATCTTCTTCATGGAAAACCATAGTTTCTACTTATCTGGTCACTTACCTGTCAAAACAGTTTCCCTGAGAGCTTGAGAAAATTAAGTGTGAGGCATATCACTGCCTCTTTAAGCCCCACTCTATTTTTCTGAAAGAAAATCTGCTCAAGTTTTCGGTATTCTTCCACTTTAGCTGTATACACGTGGTGTAACCATAGGGATAAAAGTCTATCACATTTCCATTCTCCCCAAGGGAGTTCTGATTGTCCAATAATTTTAATGTGTGCTTAAATTTACATTTGTGTTTAGACCCAATGGAACCAGGAGACTTTTTGTAGATCCCAGTGAGCTGTTCAAGCAATTGGGCTCCTCACACTTAGATGTAAAAGAAATATATAACCTTTCTCTTTCTTTTCTACTAATTTTATCAGCCAACTGAGTACAAGTTCTGTTTCTGTTCAGTTTCCGTCTTCAAATTTTAGGGTCTTCTACAGGTGTTTGCAGGATTTGTGTTTAGTGATGCATTTGATTGGCAAGTGGTTGAAGTTTGAGCTCCAATATGTAGTTGCATGGTTGCAAGTTTCAAAAATCTGTTTACTTTCACTGGAAAGCTGTTTATTTTACAGAAGTAACTTACACATTCCGTCCTTGTAAGAAGACATTGGTTATAAACAACCAGAAATTTTGCGTTTATTGTGGTGACCATATGTCGATGCCATAAAGTCATGAATATATTATCAGAAAAATAGATATATTTGAATCCTACAAACAGTATTTGGGAAAATCTTCTAGTGACTGACTTATTCCTAAGATTTCATATAATTGTGAAATGCTTTACTTGCCTTTGAAATGCAGTTATCTGCAGGGTAAAATGTAGCAGCTGGTCTTACACACAAGAGTTAACCCAACCTGACCCTGCAAGGCTGGGTATCTGACAAAATCACAGTGTGAGGCTGTAAGGCTGCAGGCAGACCTGAAAATAAGCAGTGTAAACTACTGGCAATTCCAAATAAAAGACTAAGTGTTGTAGGAGATACAAAGTGTGCCATTTTGTATTTTACTTTATGGGATCACAGAATGTACAAAATGTATTCTATTTTCTGAGATGAGGTGTATTTTGAAGCTTAACTTTTGTTGAAGTTGAGCTTGCCTTCTGTTTTAGTGGGGTTGGTACTTCTCTATGAACCCACTTCAATGGTTTTGATTATAGGTCCATTTCAGAATGACAAGGTGACCGTATTTTCTTTCCCCATTTCTGTGTTGTTAAATTCTGAGTGCTGGCAGGGCTGAAATATTAGTCACTGTGAGAGATTTGCCATTATTTTTCAAGAAGTCTCGTGACATTTTGGTGCTCTGAAGCTTTCACTTTAAACAAAACTAAACCGACCTTAATGGTTGTCTTAGCTCTTGTTTCGTGGTTGAACGCTTCTGTATCTGATGTGCCGCTCTCTTTCCTCTGTTGCTGATCAAAATCAAATGAAATGCTTATTTCTGAACTCAATGTCAGGAACAACTCCTCCAATATTTTCCAATTTTTAGCCACTTATAGATGTTAGTTATTTGTGGTTTTTCAAGTGTCTGGTGTTTAAGGTTGGAATTGTGGTCCCACTGAAGTCAGTCAAATTTACCTTTAGTGGAGTCACATTTTTCCCACGAAAATGGTAAACATCATACATTAATTTAAAGGTTCTTCATTTCCAAAGACTAGAAAATAATCCTATCAAAGGAATCCTGTTTTGCTTCAACATTTCTGTATTTTGCGATATAAGCCAGTAGCCTTAAGTAAAAAATTAGAGATGTAGACACGAAAATATGATTTCAAGTCAGAACATGGGAAAGCTGTTGCAAGTGGCCTTTAGAAATTGTTCAGTAGCAGAATTGTATTTGGCACGTGCCTTGCTGCTGTGACTGCTTGCTGCCTTCCCATTGAGCTGTTCCTGGTAGTTTTTAGTTGCCTGCCATGATCAAATCATTACCGAGACAGATGTTTCGCAGTTGCATATGTTGGTATTGTATTTTTTTTTTCCTTCTTTTTGGAACAAAAGTTTTTAAATTAGATTTTAGCAAAAGGGCAATTTGAAGCTGTCAGCTGATAGAATAAGGTGCTTTATTTTTGTGTTTTTTATTGTTTGTAATATCATGGCTCTAAATGGATATGATCAATACTCCCCTTCCCTTCAAATACAACCTATCAGATAAACTGAGATTACTTTTCCATCCAGAGTTGCTGTTTCTCCTCTGTTAATGGCAGTCAGCGCTGTAGGGCTCAGCCATTCCTCAGAACCATTCCTCCAAAGTGTCACATACCAGCCAGAGCTGAGGAAGGGAACTTTCATGGGCAGGGTTGTAGGAGCACGTATTTCTGTGCTTCGGTTTAAAGCAATGGAGAAGGAACAAGGGGATACCGATGCCTTTCAGAGAAGACTTATGTCTTCCAATTATTTTCTTCAATTGCATAATGTAGTTCATTCTGTTTTACCACTGTCTGTATGTATGTAATTCTTTCTTCTTTAAATAAGTTTCTCCATTGACCTTACTTCATCGTTTCTTTTAACTATATGTATGTGCCTTTCTGTATTCCTTTGCCCTGTACTCTGCTTCCAATACCTTTCTTCTCTCTTATTTTCCTGTTTTGTTTTTCTCTATTCTGTATTTCCTCCATTAGCTGCCATAGCAGCCAGAACTATTCAAAGACATTACTATGTATTATGGTTAATTTTCACATGATTTAATTGAAAGTGCCTTTCTGGAACACTTTCAACATATAGCAGTCCAGAACATTTTCTTATGGACTGCAAAGGAGTTATAGCAGGTCAGAATGAAACACCAGCTGGAATCTTGGATTCTTTTCTCCACCTTAATAGAAGGGTACCAAAGCATGTACTCATGTATGTCATGTCTAATACCCTGACAGTATGAACTAAAAAGTCATGGAAATAATAACGGCTTTTAAATATAAAGAAAGAA
>VXAK01003937.1:17443-42561 GCA_013399435.1 Arenaria interpres | reverse complement strand
GGAGGGGGGAGGAGGAACCAACCAAAAAAACCCCCAGAAACCCCAAACCCTTAACTACCTTGAGGTCTTGCTTTGTTTATAATGTGTATAAGGGGATGGGGAGAGTCTTACCTTGATTATGATTTAGCAGTTTTAATCTGTTTAAATTTGCAGCTCTAATCTAAGGGAGATCTGGTATTTCTACTCAATCAATCTGTGTGTCTTTTCTGATCCTATAGTTCAGAGTAATTTCGGATACAGTCTTCTCTAATTGATTTTATTCCCTGTGATATTGCATTTGATATGGCAATTCTTGCTGTTAACATTTCATCTGACAACCCATCTAAAGTGTCCCAAATATAGTACTTTGTACTGCTTCAGTTTGCATGCCAACTGGATGAGAATATTAAGCTAGAGTTTGAATGATCTACTGGTTTTCTTCACAGTGAGCTCCCAAGTTTTCCTTTGAAGAGGCTGGTATGGCAAATTTCAAACTTTTCATCTAGGTTTCCTTAAGTTGTGCTATACTTGGGTATATACAGTAGCAGTATATCCTGCTACTCATCTTAAAAGTAAAACTATGTATGTTCAGGAAGTATGGTATATGCCTCGAAAATAATTCTATAATGGCAGTGATTCCTATAAATAATGATTCTCATGAACTTTTGTTGTGAGAAAAGTGCAAATATAACCAGTTATACTGTTATCTTCTTGGAGGTATGACTGAAAAATAACATTAAAACAACTAAAACAGAGAAAGCTGAGTAAAAAACCACATTTTCCTCCTTCTTGTATCTTCTGGAAAATCCTGTAAAATGCTTGGTTTGTGTATGAGGGCTTAAAAAAATCCCTTGCTCAGGTTTTCATCTTATGCTCTGTATGTGCTCTGATCCACAGTAAAGAAGTTGGCAGTGCTAGGTGCTTGCTTGTGACTGAAATGGCTACATCTGACCAAAGGTGCTGTGTTTGGTTTCAACCTTTGAGCAAAACAACGTGGTGGTGAGCAGTTTATGATTGAATGATGAAAGCATTAATTCGCTCACTTGTACTTTACTGGACATCAGCAAAGGAGGATGATAGAAGTAGAAATAAATACATTTTATTCTGTCCCAAAGTGGAGGACAGAATGGACTCCGAGTTTTAGTCTGTGTAACACCATCTGGTAGGTGTCTCCAAACTAGCAACACATGGATTTTACGAAGAGACTGGCAGCCCTAGGGAAGAAGGATCATGTTAAAAAGAGAATGGACAGAAGAGGCTGTTCCTCATTTATTCTTAACTGGATCTACCTGCATAGGTTTTATGATACTTGTTCTTGTTTGAGCTCCTATTTCAAAGTAGTATTGCTACTTAATAATTATGAAAGGAAATTTTTATTTTTCCAATTAAGTCTTTGACATTAATTGGCATTAACTAATGATGCTATGGTATTTTGAAACACCTCACTTTTTTTCTTTTTTTTTTTTCCCTTCCCCTCTATATAATTGCTCTTTGATTTGAGGTTACTATTGATTTGTTACACGTTTGTTTGGTCATTTTGCTGTGTGGTTTCTTGGTGTAAATAGATAACCGTTAAACATGAGATTAAGAGGGCATGAGTGACACTTCCCATTATACAGTGCTGTGCTGTCAGTTACCAGGAAACATTTCCTGCATCTGAAAGGATCCTCCTATGGATGGAGACTGTTCTGTGTTATTTGTTGATGTATGATCCTGGATGATAAAAGAAATAAGTTTTTGTGAGATATGACTAATTATGTGCCAACAATCACTTTTCTATCAAATGTAGCTACTTAACCTTCCACTCAAGCTGTGTACAGTTAAAATCAGGTAGTTTATTACGAAGGGTGTCTTTAATTAGATTTCTGTTTACATGTGGTGCCTTTAAGTGATGCTGAAGAACTTCTATGCGTTTGGAGAAGTTAGCAAGAAAATCATTGCTATTGTCATCTATAGTTCTTATTTTACTCTTGCACATGGTATTTGCTTGTGCTGACTTCCAGTGTTTCTGTGGTGTGAGGGAAAGAAAGGCCTGTTTGCTGTGACAGCCAGTTTGGGTACTGCACACTAAAAGATCCTCATGAGCTAATAACTAAATCAGTCCAGAATTCTGCAACCAAATTCAGCAGTAGGAATGGGTTGGTGAATTGGTTCTCTCCCACAGTCTAGAAACATGTGTGTATCTTGGGTATCGCACAGTTTGTACCCAAAGATGAAATCCACTTCAATTGAAAATACCTTTGATGTAAATTGGGAGGTAAAGCAGGAGGTTCTAGAATAGGACAACACAGAGGTCTCTGATATGGACTGCTTTTTTCCACAGACCTCGGGAAGAATCCCTGTATCTTTCAGAGAGATCCCATATTTCTTCCAGTCTCTAGAAGAGCAGTTGCAGGCAGGGAGGAAATAGTAGCCATCTGTTGTGAGTGCAGAAGAATTGGAGCTGAACTACTGTCTCCTGCTGAATGAATGCTAAAATCAGCAAACCTTGATGAAATTAAACAGCAAACCTCATAAAAACTGAGTATCTGAGTTTAAGTCTTAACGAAGTCTTCTGTTAGCCTTTTCCTGTATATGCATGAATGCATGCATGCTGTCTCTTGCTCTGTAATTGAGAAATTAAATATAATTGCATTTAATTGAGAAATTGTAACCATCCTTGGTCATCAATGGAGATTGCCCTCTCCGGGTGAACACACTAAGAGAAAGTAGCACCACCTGACCTGGTGATGCAGTTTTTCCCAGAGGCACTGAGGAGGGGTGGATGAGTTTAGTTGTAGGACCTGTAATTCACACCTGACAAAAAGAGTTTGAGTTTTGCATAGTTCCTTCTGCTTCTTTTATAAGTTACTGAAAGGGCTCAAATTGTTCAAAGAAGGTCCTGGTGAATCTCTTGCTGAATTTATTGTAGCACTATGGAAACAGAATTCTCTTTTGTTAGTACCAATACTTCTAGCAATATAAAGGCATTTAAGAATTGTTCTGTCATTACTGTGCTTCTCCACATCAATAAACAGCAGAGAGCCTGTCTCCAGGACAGCTGACATGTTTGTGAATCCTGGAGATGATGGCTTGAAGTGAGTCCTGGCAGGAGTCTGGTCAGAGTGCTGCTCTAGAAACAGGTAATGGAAGGTAAATGCCTTATTATTGCAGGGTGAAATCAGATCCTTGCCAGTATGAAGTTCTTCTCTAAAGCCAAGATTCAGCTCATCTTTTGCAGCCCGAGCCACAAAGGCTTGCAAGGAGAAATTCCCTATGGCCTAAGAGAGAAGGAACTGATTTGCTTTCCCATAGGAAAAGCCAAAAGTCGTTAGTATTTGCTGGGTATTTCCAGGGTACAATAACTCTCCCAGCAAGTTCCCCTGCTGTAGTTATTGCTGCTGCTGGAGGTAGGAGTTTGTTGTATGTGACTGGG
Organism: Arenaria interpres; assembly: GCA_013399435.1. Taxonomy (NCBI): domain Eukaryota; kingdom Metazoa; phylum Chordata; class Aves; order Charadriiformes; family Scolopacidae; genus Arenaria; species Arenaria interpres. The sequence continues at coordinate 39,167 of VXAK01003937.1, read as the reverse complement.
AGGCTGGAGGGGAAGTCGGTGTCTGACTTGTACTTCAGTGACTTACTGCAGGAGTGGCTACCTCGGAGACTAAATGCTGCTGGACTTGGCACAGAAGGTGTTCCCAGTAAAAAAGGGGATGGAGTGTCTAGCAGACTGCTTGCAGTGAGAGTTCATTGGAAAGTTTCTCACTTTTAGCCTGAAATACGGAGTACTTGCTGACCTTCAGAGGAAATAGCAGCATTCTTTCTTTTACAGAGGTTCATAGTGAAAAACTTTTCATTGTAAGGGATTTGTCATCATCATTTTGCTTCTGCTTTGAGGCCTGATCTGATTGTCACATGATGCATGGATGCTGCTACATTTGGTCGCTGATTGTGTCATTGTCAAGGCTTTCTAGCACTCAGAAGAGATGCCCTTTCATGTCTGTCCTTGTGGTAGTTACTGAGTATCCTGCAGCAGGAAATGGGTCATATGAAATAAAATTCAACTCTTACTGTCCATAGCCTAATGAATTTTAACTTTGAATCAATAGTAAACACCAGAGATACTTGGTATCAAAGCATTCAGACTCATCTGCCTAATATTTTCTAATGTTCAGGATTCTTAACATAAAGATGGTTAATATGCTACATATTTTCTAGTTTTGCAGGATGGAGTAGCATGTCACAAATAATTGATTAAGGACCATATTTTGGCTTTATTGCCATGCAACTAGAAAGATGCACTAGCCACTTAATTAGTGCCAGCTTTTAATGAAGATAATGAAAGGAACAGCAGTAAGTGGAGCAAAAGCAATATTCAAGTATTGCTTAGTGCCAGTTACAGAATAAAGGCTCAAAAATGTCTTATGTAGGTCCTTCACTCTGAGGCTCGTCAAGGTGCAAGGTCAGCAAGGACATGGTTTCTGTACCCTATAATGGCCTGTTCCAGTCCAGCAGAGTGTGGCATCCGTCTGGAGATGGTGCTATGTAAGGAGAGTCTAATTGTACCCTTTGTTTTTAATTATGTCTCCAGCTGAAGCATCTGTGATGGCAAAAGAACCTATAGTAACAACCTGTAACTGAAGAGAAATATAACTAGTTGCTACTGCAGCAAGAGTTTTGCAAGCTTATGGAACTCCAAGAGGACAGCACCAAAGCTGTAATAATTTCTTTTAATCAGCCACAGATTGGCAAGACACAGTTCTGAGCCCAAGGGCTCAATAAATGAAACTACAAGGGACCTACAAAGTTGGTTTCATTTTGAAAGGACTTTGGGTAAGCGGCGGCATTTTAAACATGCTTTCAGGAGTGAGAGAATGAATATTCAGTTAGCATTCAACCCTGAGTGCTCTGATAGTGTTTGGAATTGTTTAGGCAATGACCCCTGTTATTCAAGGACTAAAATCTGCAAGCCATCACTACCAACCTTTTTTTCCTTTCTTGTTTTATGTTTTGTGTTTTATTTGGTTGGGTTTTTTGGGGGGGGATTTTTTGGGGATGTATCTTTCTGGGATTTTGTTGGTTTGATTTTTTGTTTGTTTGTTTGTTTGTTTTGTTGTTGATTATGTTGGGATTTTTTGAAGTTCCTGTTTTGAATTGTGATTGGCCTGAGGGAGTGACAAAAAGAACACCTCATAGGAACTATAGGTTTATTTATTCTTAGTGATGTATCTAATAGTAAATGGAAAGTTCATTGGCACCTACTAGAGAGCACAATGAGTGCAAGTATTTGGAAGATTATAGGAGCTCTAGTTTAAAGAGTTAAAACAGAATGTCGTTTTTATTTCAATCCATCCGCACGTATAAGAACCCCTCAGAAAATTCTGATGGACTGTGAATTCTTTAGAAAGTGATTCTGGGAAATCTAGTAAGTTTTGTTTAGTTTTTTTCCTCTGCCATGCTTTTCAGAGAAACCATGACAATTTTGGAAATCTACCAAAAATGAAGCGACCATACCCTTTCACTTTTGTGTAAAAAATATGTTTAAAAGTATGTTTCATCACAGAGTGAAGTTACTTGTTAATTCATTAGAATTGTAAATAGTGAAAAAAAGTGATGTATTTGGGAAGTTCAAACAGCAGAGGAAATCACAGAGAAATTGATGGGCTTCTCTAAAACCTGTAACCTCACTTCTACTGGATCATTTGAGAAACTTAAGAACTTTGGAGGGGGCAGGGAGAAGGAAATCTAAGGGAACCTTCCCTTTTTTTTTTTTTTTTAGTTCTGGAAGGAATCTCACAATGCAAGAGACATGCCTTTGTAGTTAAGTTTGTAAAAAATGGAACACAGAAGTGATAGTGTTCCTACAGAAATACTGTAAGGCCAAGAAAACATCCCATTTTTCATTCTGATAAATTTAAGGACCTTAAATCAAGGTGAAGATATTTTTCTTGATTTGCAGTGTATTTTCACAACATAACATGTTAAAATAAAGGTTGGTTGCCATTTTATTTAGAGGTCATTATGAATTCCTTTTAAAACAAAGCATGGATCAGCAAATTCCCAATTTGTAGTCTACCATCTGTAAGTCTTACTGGATCTATTTAATTAGATTCCAGTGCAGCATCTGTAGCATTGGTAAATTCAAATAATTGAGCTTCATGATTTCTTGTGTATTATAAATGTCACAAAACTAGTTGCTGCAGAGCAGATAATTCCTTTTTATGATTGGAATTTCTGTCATGAATTGTTTCCTCGTTTATAGCTATTAGAACTTTGAAAATAATTTTATATGATTGGGTTCAGTTTGAATTACTTTTTGCTATAGGTTCCCATTTTTGTATCTTTTTCTCATGTATCTTATTTTCTTTTTCTCTTCAGTTAAATTTTATATGTTTTGTCTAGAAATGCTTATTAATTCTTTATAAAAGTTGCTGAAATAACTGTGGTCTGGGAGAGGAAGAAATGGTGAAACAGAGCTAATGTGACCCAAATGTAGTACAGAGTTGGATTCATCCCAAAATATTACGTGCTTGTGCCAAGACTTGAGTTTCTGAATGCATGTCACTATATGACAATCTCTACTTCATTAAAAAAAACAAACCAAACAATAAAGAAAATCTGAACAGCAACATAAACGACGCCTGGAAGGGGGATACCTGCATGTTGCTCCCTGGTATAAGGGTTGCTTGTATAGTTTTCAATGTTTTTCAGTAGTTTATATATAAAGTTCGAGTAGAGGTTCAAATAGGATTTCTCTATGGCAGATGCTTCCTAAGACATCTGAGCCCTACTGCCTGGCAAGTGGAAAGTTTACATGGTATATTCTGAGCAGATACAAGGTCCCTCTGGCTGTGTTTCAGATCAACTCAGAGCCACGAGGTTTAGGTTAACCCTGCTCTGAGAGGTTGTGTTTATCAGCTTGCTTCTGTCATGGCACTAATGCAATTGCCTGGCTTCTTGTCAGTTCCTGGCTCAGCAATCTCGTGTATGCCTGGAGCACACTGCTTATATCCACCCAAGGCCCAGCAGTACTGGTATCGCTGCCTCTGGGAGCCCAGCACCAAGCAAAGGAGCTTCAGAGACAAATGTAGCGCTGTTGATTAGTAGACTGTTTATTCTATTTTCAAAGTTCTGTATAGTGATAAGGTTAATTGTTATTATTGTGTGAGGCAGAAAGGAAGATGGGAGCATCCTACAGACAGGGTTCTTTGCAGGACTTTTGTGGTACTTTTGTTGAGTGGAGAGTCCTGTTATATGCCATCTTGACTTAGAGTTTGGATATTGAATGAAGCGGACCTTAACTGGCCTTTGGCACTGGAATGTGAGAGAGAGATTTTGCTTAAAATCAGTCTTGTATATTTTTGCAAATATCTGGAGATATTTGGTCTTGGTTATAAAATGGCTCCTGGGGGCAGATCAGCTCATCTAGATTTCATTTTTCTTTCTACTTTCAAAATTTTGGGAAATAATTGAAAATGCACATAAGATGTACTACAAATGTTCTAAAGCTAAAAGGCAAACAAACCCCTTCTGCATAAAATCTACCTATCTTTTTGAAATCCATTTGGGTGACAATTTCATCTTCAGATTTCTATGACTTCCTGGCTTATGATGTTTAAATTCATATCATTGAAAATAACAAGATTAAAACACATAAGTCTGTGGAATATATCAGTAGATGATGAAATTTAATTGGTCAAACACTGACATTTGAGACTAAGAATTATTTTAATTCAAAACTGATCTTTTCAATGAAGCTGCTACATGAAATGTAAAAACTGGGACCAAATTTTCACCTACACTGACACCTCCCCACAGGTGTTGCCCCCCTGCCCTTTACCAAATGAGTCAGTGGAAAATCAGGCACTTTGATCCCATTCTTGGCTAGGACCACAGAGCTTTCTCACTCTTCTTGTGATGTAAAGTTTCTTAATGTGTCCACAGAAATGAAAATGTACTCAACACCCTTAATGAGGTTGGAGTGATGGGAAACCGTTACTCTTTCTCTGCAGTCACAAAGTGTGGTTCCCTTTGGGGATTTTGAAGCAAAGAGATGATGTAACTTTCTGGTTCTGACACTTTGTTGGGTGAAGGGCAGAGCTGAGAATAGAATTCAGGTCTCTGCAGTGTAATCCTGCTGTAGCTGCCCTGCCAAGTGCTTCCAGCCTGCTACAAACAGAGGCTTTGCTGACCCAACTGCAAGCAAATTTGGGGACAGCCAAATTTGACTTTAATTGTATATGTTCCTCATACAACTGCAATTAATGATTTTTCCTTCAGTTATTGAAAGTCACCGCACTTGAGTCTTACCATTTATGTAGTAGCTTTGTCAAGCGATGGAATATTTGCAGTGGTGCCTGTGGGAAATGTTGTATTTATCGAGTATTTATTACAAATCCCTTACTGTAATGGAAAGTTAAGCAGCACGGAGAGCATTCCGAATAGGCATTAAAGAAGGATTCAGAACAAGTTAAGAAATGCTGTAGATACGGAAAGAGTGATGCTGACCAGCTCTTGAGAATTACCAGAACACTCAGAAGTGAGTTCCAGTGTCTGTTGCGGGAGACTGTGAGTGGCTGACTGCCCAGTGCTACTATGGGACTTTGGCAAGATGCTACTTAAATGATAGAAAGTTAGCATAGGGACTGTAGTTCTGTGACTTGTGAGCAACCCAAAGATGATGCAGGATGAGAAAAAACAACACGCTCCATAGCTTTGGTTTCTGGGCAGGCTGGTGAATAAAAAGGTCAAGACAGAAAGAAAGTTCAGTTTTATAAATGGTAGTATAACTGCCTGGGCACCTATTGTGTAGGCCACGCATTAATCTCACACCATGGTGAAGACTAACGCACCAGTCCCAATGCATTTCTTTTGTAACACTACTGTCTTTTACAGTGATTAATGAATTAAGCATTACTCTATTATTACCACTGGGAATTGAGTGGAATCAGATATGATTCATAATTTTCCATTTATACAAGTTATCAGTTCCCAAAACATTTCTAAACTAGTGATTATTTGTCTTTCAAAGGGTCATTTAATTCTGTGTTTGTTTCTTTTAAATGTGTTGCATGTGATTTATTGTGATTTATGGAGCTGACAAAGACCAGATCATTGAAAATACAGTGAGTGAGTTTGCGTATCTGTTGAGTAGTAGCTTTTGTTGGAAACAAATTATTATGTTTTAGGGTAGTTCTTAAGAAATGTAATTTTCCTTCTTCCCTCTTGTTGCATTTACTTTGTTTTAAAAAGTATCTTTAAATCATTTATGTTCTATTTCTTCTTCATATAAATAACTTAAATTCTAGCCTTCTCTTTTCTATCTTGCATAGTCTGTGAGCCAGTCTACAGAAGGAGGTCAAACATTCTCAGCCTAGCTCACTATTAGTGTTTTTAAGCCAATGTTAGTTCACTGAAGTAACAAAATTAATAGAATCACAAGACATAATACTGGAATACTGTTATGATGCATCAGGTTTGGCCATTAGCCAAAAATCTGCTGAAAAAACTCCAATAATCCTGCTTCTGCAGAATTAAGTAAACCAGATATTTTTCAAATACTGTGAAAACACAGAGGCTTTGTTTTCCTGAAATTGTAACATGCTTTATTATTGTTGTATATTTGTGATTTTTCTAGAATCACGTAGATTTTTCATGATTAATATAGATTCTTTGTTAGCATAGAAAAAGACCTATTTGCAAATGACATACATATGAATTTTGATGATGCATCATTCAAACAGTAATGTGAAAGCCTTTGAAAACATAGAAAAAGCTGATGTTCAGTGACATGAAAAGAACATCCATAATAGTCAAGCCTATATCTCTTAATCCTAATGAGTTGTTACGGAAGTTTCTGAAAGGTAACTGTGTGTTTTTCCAGCAGTGGCCAAAAGGAAAATATTGATCAACACACTTGATACAATGTAGTATATTAAGACTTTTGGCATGTTCTAAGCATTGGGCTGTTTTGCTTATATCATGGTTTTAGCAACGTTCAGGCAAATAACAAAAATGAAGATCGATAAAAGCTTTAGAAACAAATGTTATTCTCTCGGAGGAGGTAATATATTGTGTTGCACCTGAACAAAGCACAGGTTTACAATATTGTTCATGAGAAAGCATGATGGGCCAATTGATAGAGGAGTTGTGCCAGATATCTTGTCTTCAGTATTAGAAAATTCCATTGTTGCCTTTAGTGAAATAGGAAAAAGTCAGTTCTGTGGACTGGCTCATGTAGAAAAGAAGCTTATGATATGAAAATTCATAAAAGCACTGTATAAACATAGCACCGCTTCCTGACAGGTCAGTGCCATTTTACTATGTATTTCAGAACATATTTATTTCATACATAGTTCAAAAATAATGTGTTTCCAGCTGGAAAGGCAGAAAAGATCCTGTTCATTTCTCAGAAATAAGTAGCAGTTCCTGACTCCTGTAAGGAACAGGTACTGAGATTGAGCCCAGATGTTCAGAAACAGTTATAGAACAAATGGCTGCAAGTCATATTCTTGAAAGTAACAGACCATGAGGGCAGTCCCAAAAATTCGGTGTGCATCAGACTCATCTAAAAATTTGTCTGTTTCTGTATCTATTTGGCATTCAGTAACACATAAGAAATCAGTTGTGTATTTGTGTTTTGACTGGGAGGTTGGACTAGAAGTATCCTGTGGTCTCTTCCCATCTGAATAATATGGTGAGTGTGCCATTTATTACCTGATACATATAAGTTCAACCAAAAGATTTTGGAGTGGTTTGGTTTTTCCCTTCCTCCTGTGTTTTATAACTGCCAAATCAAAATCAGGTGGCATTGACTACTGCAGTGTTTCAAGCACGAGTAGTTGAGCAACGAAAACCTATGTTTTCTCTTGCAGGTTACTCTAGACAACACAGTGAGGACCTACAGGAATTATTTCTTCCTGTTTCTGGTGGGATGGTGGGAGGGAGAGGAAAGAGGCAGAGGCTTCATAAACTATTGATTGTCCCTTATAGCTGAAATCTGTTGTCCTTACTGAGTGGTTGCATGAAGAGTTGTGATGCGTGTGACTCCTGCTGAGCTGTGCTCTGTGGGAGTTGAGACGCGGAGTTCTCTTTCAGTGGATGTGGCTGTCATTTTCGAAGCTTGATGCTTATGTAAAATATAACTTTCAAGTATTGTGGTTTTTTTTTCTTTATGCAATAGTAGTGCAGTTCTTTCAGATTTATGCTGCATCATCTTTACGTAACATTTCAAGCTGGTTCAGCAAACGAAGCAAAGAAGATTCTGTTTAACCCCTAAGCCTTGATGTTTTATTTCTAGTTACTCCTTTGGGGGGAATATTCACATGGATTATAAATAGCCTTTAAAAATAATGCCCTTACTCCATGTACTCAGGGCTGATCCCAAAAAATAGTGTCTAAAAATACAAATAGAAGTTGTTTTGGAGGAGCTCTCATCAAATGACATTTAGTCAGTGGTTTTAGTTTCTTAATTCTTCTGATATTAATAGCTAAACCAGAAAGAGGGGGAAATAAATGTATCCTGCTCATTGGTCTTATTCTTTCCCTTCTTGTATACATTTCTATATTTTAATGGATTCTAATATTTCTGGATATTGGGATATTCTAATAACTGGATATTGGGACAATTCTTGCAATTCTGTTCTAAAGAGACGATTCAGTGGTAGTGTTTAAGAATGTCCTATTTTTAAGTGTGAATGTCCCATTTTCAAGTTTTCTAAGCTCTGAAGCTGAGCACCCTTAACTAGTAACAGGGTAACAGGGGAGCACTGAAGATGTTTTGGTCTTGTTTATTTTTTCAGCTGGAAAACAGACATAATGGTAAACTTCTACTTTTGTAGAAGTTGTCAAATATTTAGGAATTTTATTCCACTAGGAAATAAGGGAACAATGGTGAGACTTTTCAAGTGTGGATGAGATGGCGTTGTCTGTCAGTGGTCAGCTCTGGTAACTCTCGGATGTCAAATGTTACCTGTGTCGGGATGCTGAGGTGGCGTTGTCAGGCTGGCACACCAGGCAGGTGGGTGGCTGTGTTCTAGCACCCTGATGAAAAGTCCTGTGGCTTTGCTGAGTTTAGCTGCCAAACGATGGCATTCCCACGGAAGAGAGCTAGTACGTGGCTATTTGGGTGACTGATGGGATTGCAGGAGAGTAAGGCAAAACGAGTGCTTTACAGCACGGTTCGTTGGACAAAGGTAATGGTGTGAACCCTGACAGGCAGAGTGAGAGATTCGCTTTCTGAGAAAAGTCATAGTCACAGGAGCACTGAATTTCCTGAAAGATTGTAAATTAAACCTGTTCCTATAGCTTTGCTGCGTAGCAGAGAAGGATAAGATTAGATGAGCTGGGTTGTGTTATTCTGAAATTATGTTCAATAATGTTTTTTTATATTTAGTGATAAAGGTAATTGTTTAGGAAGATATCTGTCACTTTGAACCCTGGTCACAGGCTCCTGAAAGGAGCACAGGTGAATCTGCACACTAACTCAACAGGTAAACTCACTGTACTATTTCTGTATCACTGTTGCAATATGCCTGATGAGGGAAAATGCTTTAAATGATAAAGGTTTTAATTTAAATGAGGAAAAACTTGATTCCATTTGAATTCTGTATTTTCAGTTGTCCTGTCTCTCATACTGCAGTGCACTGCTTTTGATTCAGAATACCTTATTATGGAATTTTAAATAACAAATAAATATAAATATCTCATTATAATATTAGTCATGTAATCTGGTGACTTGGTTTGATTTATATAGTGCAAGCTAAAGGGTGTTATTTGGCTCTTATGTACCCACAGATGCATGCCTAGTCATGCTGTTTTATGTACAACACAGCTGCTACTGTGTTACTGAGTTTTCCATCTAAGTGAGATCAATTTCTCCCACGTACAGCCTGATTAATCAGCCTGTGCACAAAATTTAAACCAGGCTGTAACTAAAATCTACCATCCTTACCCATGACTGGACTGGAGAATAGCAGAGCAGGTGAGAGTCGCATAGCGGTCACCTAAGGGCTGGAGTAGCAACTGCAGATTTTAAGTGTCACTTGTACTGTGTTAAAGCCATCCATCACATCTGCATAGATACAAGGCTTTATCCCACTGCCTTGGCCTTTTCGAAGCTATTACCGGGGATACTTTGCAAAGACATATGCCAACGTTTCAGTTGTGTTCCTCTGGCTGTGACCATATCACAAAGGAAAGGCATTTCCATCAAGAAGGTACAAGACTGGACTTTAGAAAACTGGCTTTCATTTCCTGTCCCTTCAGGTTTCCTGTATTACCGAAGTCACTAACTTACTGTATACCCCAGCTTGCTGTCCAAACACCTTTGGAGTGGGAACAGTGTTACTTGCCATTCCTGTAGGGACTGTACAGATAATATACCAGCATTTATGAGGCTTGCAAAGATCACCATGCTGTGGCCCCATAAGTACTGCAGGAAATTGTTCCTCATGCCATAAACGACTCTGACTCTCTGGAGAATTCAGTTTTTCCCTAATCTAAAGTCTCAGGTGCTAAAAGTGCTAGGACTTTTCCCTGACCTTTCCTTTCCATACTTGCTTCTCATTATTGTTCTGTTCCCTGTTTATCATTCCATACTTAGCTGCAATAATCAGGGTTCCAGCAGGAACACCTGCCGTGATTGAACTGAAGTACCATATGTTGGCTCAGCAGGGCAAAGTCACCTATAAACTATTTTCATTTTTTTGAAGGGGAGGACAGATATGATTTTCAGGGAGCAACTTTGTGTGGAAGCCCTCTCGAAGCAAATTGGCATCAGTGTCCATACTCCTAGGTAAGCAGTGCAGTGATATTTCCGCCTTGATTTTTCATTATAGAGTTCCACCAGGCAGGTGATCTTTCAGGCTTTAACAGAGCAAAAGATACACTTTAAATGTGATTCATCTCATCTAAGTTGAGCTAGCTACACTATAGCTGTATTTCAGCCAACTGGTTAGACTCATTTTGCAGCCACTGGAGTGAAGCAGACAATTAATTCTCAGATGCGACTTATCTGACCTAATTTGGATAGCTGTGTTAGAACAAGAGGAATGGTGCCTGCATGTGCCTGTTGACTAAAGGAAACCTAGACAACTAACTTAGATGAATGCTGCCTTTCATGGCAATATTCAGATATCTTCTGATAGGATCTTTTTATCCTTTAAGCTCAAGCAACATATAGTTCTGAACTGAACAGGAGTTTTCATATTAAAATGGCATCAAATTTACCAAGTCGATGTCTTTGGGTTGCAGAGTTTTAACTTTTCTATGACAGACTACGTGTGGAATTCTTTTAATACTGTGATATTATATATTTTAGATTATAGTCTACAGATGGCCAAAAATTTTTAACATTGTGATATTAAAATGGTGATGTTCTAACATAGATGAATATCAAGATGAAATATGACCTATTCAGAAGAGATTCTTACAGACTACTCTTTTTCTTATTCCACAGAAAACAATTACAATGCCTATGTATTTGTCAGTAGTTTCAATATTCTATATTAATACAGAAAAGTACATTTGTAGAGTGATAAAGATAATAAATTACAGGGCTTAGAGGTGTCCTAGACTTTTTTGTACTTCAGTATTTCATTGTAGCAATGATTCTAACAGGCTGTTCTAAAAGCAATTCAGTAACCCTCAGAATTCTGGCTCTAACGCTCACAGCACTTAATTTCCCTTCAGTGGATGAAGATTAGATCATCATATTATGGTAATCACAGCAAAACTTATGGTGACAGATGACTATTCTGAACTCTAAATAATTGTATAAAGTTAACCTCATACTTGTGAAAGTGGTTGTTGCTAAAAAGTAACATTTCAGATTTATGATTGAACTCTTGTATTGTATTCATTTGTGCTATTTTGTTGAATAGAGATTCTTGAGATGCACAAACCCAACTAAAACTAACAATGAATAATTTCTATACTGTAATTCTCTGATTGTTTTGTATGCATTTGAGAAGAAGTGGTTGTTTTGTAACAAAACAGGTGGCTTCTATAATCCTTTGGATATGAGGGGAGACGGTTATCATTTCCCTTTACCACCATACAACTCTGCTGACTTGATTAGAATCGCTCCTGATCTGTACCTTCAGAAATGAGATGTTTTAACCTTATGACCTGGGAGAAATGGCAAGACTTTTCTATTTGATATGTTTTATGAATAATCCGTAACTTGTAATTTTCAGTGTGGCCAGCACTTAGATGTTGAAACTGGAAATGGTAGATCTTTTACGTTTCCAGAAATATAATAAATATATCCTTTACCCATGGCAAAATCTACTCCCTGGCAATTAAATTTCTGTAGTCTCCAAATTCTTTCTGAATAAGTGTGGGCATTGAATGAGCATTTAACATGCTACACCAAGATGGAATTCTGTCCTGTAGATCCTGAAAAGATATGGTCATGTCAATTTGTCTTGTTTGGGGATTTTTTTAAACAGATACTTGTGTATACATAAGTGTGAAGCTTCATGGGATCATCTGACATAATTACTGGCTTCATGGGATCATTTAACATAACTATCACTAACCAGTGGCTAAAAAGATTTGTAGATATTAGAGAATCTAAATGTGTGCAGCTGGTGTACTCAAGAGGCAATCGGCAGCACAAAAGAGACTGTTGCCAGGTTATGATTCTAATAAATCTTGATATTCAACATGCAGTAGTGATCTTCTGTTTTAAAGTTAAGCATTCTAGTTATTTTGCAAAAGAGGATAAAGAAATGTAGCTCTCCGGTGGGAAATGTGAAAGAATGAGGCCCTCCGTTTCCAGTAGTAAGAGCTCCTTCCTAAGCAGGCCACAGAAGGAAGTATATTGCGAAGAGGATAGGAGCAGAACATTCTACATTGGAACTTGGCATGTAGAAATGTACTTAATTTTCCACTCTACAGCACAGAGGGAAATAGCATTATATCAGGTGGGGGGTTCAGATATTAATGAGCTAAAGTAAGTACTGCCATCTGATAATCCTGCCTGTAGCTCAGAGATGCCGGATTCACTGTTTCCATGTCTAGACTGAAGCAAGAAGCAACTTTTTGAACATGTCCGGAAATACTGAGATAAAAACACTGGACACGTGGAGAAGCCAGAAGCAATATTAATTTCTCAAGTAAGAGTCTATGCATATCAAAGTACAGACTTCTGATGGCAGGGCAAAGGGACAGTGCTACTCTACAGAGAACACGGATCTGGAGGGAGCTGCTAGGATCAAGCTGCTTACTGGACACATTAGGTAACAGCTTTGCTCAGCTTCATTTCATTCTAAAAGCAAAATAGCTCTAAAATCAGAGGCTATACCTGCTGGCTTTTCCTCATTTATATGGTAATGCCATTTGGGGGAAAAAAAAAAATAAAAATCTTTCTGACATTTTAATGTGTTTTTGAAGAATTTACAAGAATGGATTGGAAATTAGAAGCTGGGTTGAAAAAATATACTCAAAAAATAAAAAAAGTTAGGACGATAAAAAGTAGAATTCATTAATGTTATAATCTTTCTGATCACGTACTTTGTAAACATGTAGTTTTATGGTTATGTTCCATATTTCTACACTGGAGAGTAAGAATTTCAAAGCAAAAAAAATTTTTTTCTTATTTTCATCAGTGTGTCAGAAGTTTGCTTTAAATGCTTCAGTAAGAGCAATTTTCTAACATAAGGAACTTGAAAGTAAGTTTTGACAGATTGAGTCCCCTATTTGTCTAATAAGTAGAGTTCTGTAATCCAGTATATGCAATTGCTGCTGAGAATTTCAGGGATTTGATTTTCCAATGTGCAGAATGACATTTAAAAAGTAGTTTAATTCTTATTAGGACATTACGTGCTCTTTAACGTGATTTTACTCTTTCAAATTCCCCCTGAAAAGAACAACACATTTTAGCATAACAGCTTAGAATATTTTAGATGAAAATTCTTGTTCCTAGTGTATTCCAAAATCACTTTATCTGAATATCTGTTATATGTTTGTGTTCATGAAAAAATGTTAAATGCAAAAATAATTTGATAGTGTTTGTTCTACTGTAAATGAAATTGAATAATCAACCAGAAACAGCCATTCTAAGTTGTTCTTCTAGAGAAGGCCAGAAAAGAATTAGTGTGCTGAAAGGAAAATGTGCAATTGAACACATTCCATCACACATTTCAGAGATTTCAAAGTTAAAGCAAAGCAGTGAGTGGACAAGTCAGCTGGTTTGCCTTTGAGGTTTATGCTATAGCTCAGAGGTAGTGTAACTATCTAAAAGTATTTTCTGTGCTTTTAGAGATAAATTAGTTGCACAGAGCCAGTTTGAGTGCCTGAAGACACAATATGGTATGTAAGAACACTAGACACTTGCAGAAGGTAATTTCTTTTTAATGTCCTATTCCTAGAGTCATGTGGTTATATCTGAATCTCATCTTTTGTGTTTTTTGAGACTGTATAGAAAAAGTTAGGAACCCACAAGTCAAAAGTGACTAGGCTCACACATTTCTTTTTCTTAACGTCATAATCTTAATTGGTTTTATGATTGCTTTTGAATCACTATTCTTTCTTTTTTTGTATTATATCTTCTCTTACTTCTTGAATGTTTGGAGTTAGTACTGCTGGAAGTACTTGTCTGCTGATACATATAATTTTTTTATGAGACTTTGATGAATCTTTTGTACTGTATGTAGTGTCTGGAAGCAAAGCAGTTAACAATTTGCATGCCCTTTGCAAAAGTTTTAATGGATGGTCCTTGTAATAGTGATCAGAGCAAGTTTGGGGTAAGACTGCTTTGAAAAACTTAGTCTATTTTCTCCTTTTATAATACCAAATGCAGAGGGATCTAGGTGTGAAGTAATGTCATGTAACGGTTAAAAATTTTTAAATCACCCAACACCAAAACCACAATCTTTGAGGAAGAGTTTTGAGTTGCATAATCAGAAAGAAATGTTTCAAGAAGGCTGTTAACAGCCTGAGACTGTTATACCAGGTGGGAAAGGAATTCCCCGAAGACAAAGGACGTTTTGTTGGATCTCTAGGAGTTTTCTAGTGATGTCACAATACGTGTTTCCAAACTCTGTTATTTTGACAGGGAAACCTCATTCTACATGGACAGAATAGCTTGGAGGAAGATTTGAGGGGGAGGCTTCCATTCTTAGGGAGCCATCTGGTTCACAGTTTGATGCTTCCTACTCTGCTCTCTAAGTTGTCTTTAGTTGCAATGACTATTCTAGATGTGTCCCAACACTTGGCTCCTCATATATGTGATCGTTACTGTAAACCAAACAGGATATATATGTGAAACTTGGTCTCTGAATTTTGATTGAAATGGATTTATTTTTAAAATGCAATTTAAAAAGTATATTAGAAAACATGAATTTAATCAAAACATTTATTCTGCATTTTGGATTGTTTTTTCCAGCTCATAACACCTTTGGATTATTTTCTCCTCTCTGCATTCAAAAGATTGTCTCAATAGACTCTTTGAGTCATAGAAGTAGCAACTCTACCCTTGTGAACAGTTTTACAAAAGCTGACAGTTGGTTATTTAATGCTGAAAGTAATAGATGGGAAAAAAAAAAGTACTTGTAAAAATCATTCAAAACGCTTCTGTGAAACTCTTCAATGTCTTGAATAGCCTCTGAGTGTCTCTAAAAGTCCCATGCAGTTGTCCTATTTTTTTTGCCTACTGCAATTGTATAAACTTAAATGTTTTTTAAAAGTGCTATGTATACTGACAAGAGAATTATTAACAGCGAATGGGGGTCATCCACCATGACCCAGCCTTTTTTCCAGCATAAAAGATGCAAACCTTTCCATGGTCAATAGAAAGAGTTATTTGGCTCTCTTAAATTCTCAGTTTAAATAAAATTGGATTGTGGAAAAGAGAATCAATAGCTTAAATAGTTGACTTAAAAGCAATGTGGAGATCAAAACGGGCCTTCCTAAGAGGGTAGATATGTTGAGAGTGCTGAGCTCAGTGCTCTGTGCTTCGTCAGCTCTTAACAGCACTACTGTGAGCCATGGTAATACTCATATAGCACCAAGGTGCGGCAGGACAGGAACGATGGCTTTGAAAGGACAGTTTTAGAGCAAGCTTTTATAACGTCACACTTCTGAGGGTATTATGCTGGAATCTAACCCTTTCCAGGTGGAAGTGTCAAATTTACTGGCGAGCTGAACAGGACGAATAGGTTAGTCATCAGATTTGGATATAATGAAAATGAGAAGGGAATGATCTGTTCTCTGGCAGTTGAGAGCGCTGATTTGGAGATTTTTAGAAGATTTCTTTCTGGAATTCTTTTTCGTTGTATCATCTGAACAACTGTAAGAAATGGATTTCATTGTTGCAGGATTTTTTTGAGTTACAGAAGCATTAATCCTGGTTCACAATGGTTGGACTTGATGATCTTAAAGGTCTTTTCCCACCTGATTCTATGATTCTATGAACTGGGGATGTAGATGCTAGTGAGCCTATAGATTTATTCAAGTATTGTTGAGAAGAGTAGACTGAAACAGTAACAGAGTCTGGTTTCTTCATGAACAATTTATTGTCCTTACATTTTCCATAATGACTTCTCCATGGATCATTTGTTGCTGTTGCACTAGATTTCAATAAATTTAATCTAGAAAAGCAGAATCATTGTAAATCTTGTTAAATATCACAATTAAGAAAGCTGAGTGTACTTCTCAGGGTTATCTTAAGTAGCAGAGGTGAATTTTTTAGTTCAGTTTCTGAATAGAAAAATTTGAAGAGAGGAAAAAAGAAATCGGATTTAGTGAAACCAAAACTGGGGTAGGAGGCATTGTTTAATTTTTTAAAAAGTCTATGCATAACACATGGAAAAAAAAAAACCAGCATACTGACAGAACAGAGTATTTAATTTGTTCTGTGGAAAGATATTTTGCATCTTTTTGTGTGTGTTCTGCCTGAAACAGCTGGAATACTATCTTACTAAGAGCATAAAGCATGGATTAAATTTTTTGTGACTTTGTGGTTTGGTTAAAATGGAATGAAATAGGACTGGTTTGTCTGATGTTAAAGCTGTGTGAAGCGAAGTATATTTTAAAGTAACTTACAGAAATAATGTTAGGAAAGCACAAGAAGTATACAGCAAATTCAATGAGTAACATTCTTGATAAACTGACTGCTGACTGAAGATGAATGGATCTGTTCTGAAGTAGTTTGTTAGAATTGTTCCTGGAAAAACAAGTTAGATCACTTATGTCCAAATATATGTCACGGATAACAGATGAAGAATATTAACACGGAATTAAAGAGTAATATAATTAACTGTATTTTTGCTGTGTATCTAAGTGGTCTGTAGCCATTTATAAGTCAAATCTGTTTGGGGTTTTTCTGCAATGAATGTGTAGAGCACAGAATTTAGCTGAGGCAGTAAAATGGACAAGCTGTTCAGTCTCATTGTGTGTATTTCTATGGGGCTAGAGACAATTCAGAGATTTGTTCTCAACTAATTTCCAGAATTTGGTGGCAGCTCTTGAAAAGTGACTTACCAGCCCAGTCTCATTCCTGCAGATCATCATTACAGTCCCTCTTAAATCTTCCTCTGACAGAATTGAGAATAGAAGGTATAGCTGAATGATTAAGAAATCCTTTTAAAAATACCTGAGGAGTGTGTATATAAAAAATCGCTTTTTAAAAGTAGAATCTTGTTAGAGCCCAGCAAGAAAGCTGAAATAATTTGCATGTTTTTCCAGTAGAATATGCAACATAGCTTCTATGCGCTATTTCTAAAAGTGTATTTATCTTGTAATTAAACTTGAAATGCTGATGTAGTTGCAGCCTGTGCTACATGCAAAGTATAAAACCACCTTGCTGTGTGTAGTTCAATCGGCAATTTAGAAGACCGCTACTTGTGTATAAGCATATTGCTGCAAGCTCCACGGGATGTAGAGTATTCCTGTAACAGGGCAGAATAGTGAATCTGAGGATGCTGCAGAAATACAGAAACAGGCTACAGCCTCTGGTCGTCAGAAGTTCCTATATCCAGTGTTAGGGTTTCTACTTCTGGGCTCCTCAGGGCCTCTGAAATTTCCCTCTCTTCTGCAGTAGTTAAAGATTTTCTTTGCTATATGCCATTTAACTTAGAAAACTGCCACACAGCCAATAAAATTGATTTCTCTTTTCTGTCCACGTATACAAATTGATCAACAAAGCAAAGCAGGCTCTGTGTCTTCCCTATGCAACTTCACAGTACTTTGGTGTTAAACTTTCTACTTCAGCTATTTCAGCTAAGAAGCTTTCCTACCTGAATTTGCTCCCTATGTTCTGTAGAGATGTACCTTTAATCTGTGGTGTCATGGAGTTTCAAGAGGGAAAAGATCTCCCTGAATCAGCAGCAGTAATTTTTTCCTAATGAAGCAGGCATGGCATTTAGCTTTTTATAATTATATGGAAAACAGACTTTGTTTCTCTGAACCATAAGCTCATGCAGGTTTCCCCAGAGAGGCTTGGTCACTGCCTTATTCTCTTGGGGCAGCAGTGAAACCTCCTTACTTCCTTTTGGTATAAACAAAAGTAAATTTGGTATGTCCATAGGTGCTGGGCCTTGATCATTGCAAAGTCTTCCTCGATCTGTGTGGGAGTTTTGGAGGCACGACTGACTGTTATCATATGATGGATGAAATGCTTTTTTAAGCAGTAATAATTAATGGCTGCTAAAAGTGATTTAGTGTGACATGAAACCTGATATCAATATCAAAGATGCGTACAATTTATGAAAGAACAAACTAAAATGATACACAACACTAAATGGTAAGGTGATAAAGTTTGTTTTGGCTCATTTTACAAAAAGGAATTGTCCTCTTTAGGAACATTATTATTTCTGCTTATTAAAGTACTGTTAATAAGATCTGAATAGTTTTTGAAGACATGCTCATTTGCTGAATCCTCTGAGGGAGCAAAACTTGAAAGGAACCATGGCATTTGAAATGTGTCAAGCACAAATAACCGATATGTCTGTCTGCCAAAATTATTTGGCTTCATTTGGCTTTCTAAATGGGGTTTTTGCAGTAGTGTCATACATAAGAGATGATTAATAGAATGAGGAAAATGAGGAGCTGGAAAAAAAAAAAATAACAAAATAATTTCCTTCCCTTGTGTTATTACAGGGTTGAAAAATTCTGAGACATCCTACAGCTGTTAGAAACCATTGCAAAGAAAGCTTTTTGCCCTGCAAACAGCTTCATGAAAAGTAAGCATAAAAAGACATTGCCATTTTAGCAGCATCTTTTGAACTTTAAGTCTCTCTTCTTGTATGTTAAAGCCTCAGAAACACTTTCCCTTATAGTTTGGGAATACTCTTTCTTTGAGGTAAGGATGAATCTGTGTTTCTTTGATCTGTTTTATTTAAGGAGATTAACATATATTCAGGATAATGAAAACCATTTCAAATGCAGAGTGTATCTTTGTTGTGATAAAAGGCTGATACTAGCTTCCTGCTGAGGTCTGCAAAACCAGAGCTCTTAAATTTAACAGAGCTCAGAGACATGCTTCTTAACTAACATTAAGTGTTAAGAAGTTTCTTCCTCGCCATGTTGGATTGCAGCATTTTTTTGTTACTTTTTAGGAGGGGAGGTGTTCTTGGTTTTTTTACTAAAACATAATTCCTATATATTTTTGTTTATTTATTTGTTTTCAACATGTATTAAAGCACTAGCAGAGCTGCTGGAGGTTTGTGGGGTTTTTTTGTTTTTTTTCCTTTTTGGGGAAGACCATCAAGAATGCCAATAGATGGAATACCAGTTAGTGGCATAAATTGCATTGATGGAACGGTTAAATGCTTGGAGTTTTTTCCTACCTCTTTCTTTTCTCATTTGTTTGTAAGTCAATTAACAACCCTCCTGTGCTCAGTTCTTCACTTCCTTGAAATCAGCAAAGCTGTCAGACTCAACTCCTGTGAAAATAGTGAAGGTTTTTAATTAAAATTGTTTTCTTAGAAACCTATTGTGAATTGTTAACATACAACCAGAATTTCGGTATGTTGCTATAATTGTGCTATATAAATTATCTACAATTTATTTATAAAATTATAAAAGTTATTGACACATCAGGGCCTGTACACTTTCCACAACTAAAACTCACCTTCCAGATCATCCCTTCTCTCCCAAGAGCTCTAACAGTATGATTTCCTGCAAATTTGGAAAATGCCGACTCTTGAAATACCTTGATTTCTGAACAATCATGGCAGTACTTAATAGAGCAGAAAATTAGATCTATTAATTTTTTGGTAACTGTATAAAACAACATATTTCATTCCTGTATGTTTGAAACATTTTCCTACAGGCAATTACAGAACTTAAAGGCATCAATGCAGGAGGAAGAAGCAGGACTTTTCCCTTTTAAAAATTCTTAACTCTTGATACTTAGAGAAAGCAACATGACCTTGTTGTGCCAGGCTCATCAGGCTGCATTTCAAATTGGTCTGTAATTATTATAGTTGGTTTCGTTCATTATTAGTTCATCTCTTCCACCAAAAGGATTTGTGTGTAGGCCTAGTCCTGAGCTGAATTTTAGCCTGTCATCATCAGCAAGCCAACTTCTATTTTGATACAACGTAAATGGGCAGCTGTTTTGTGTCTGTTTCCAGTGCCTTGCAATATGCTTGCCAGATGATGCCATACATCAAAATCAACTCTTTCCCCTAATTTTAAATGTATTTTTAATATTCAAGGCATTCTGACACTTTTTGCGACTAACTGTGTGCAAAATCCTCGAGTAACTCGGCGAAAAGGATGAACAAATCTTTTTGCCCTGCAGAATGTAGGGTAGGGCCCAACACAATATAGAAGAAAGCTTACAGAGGAGGAGCCTCTGTAAACTAAAGCTAGCAGCTTGAGGAGCCAGTCTGTATCTGTACGGTTTCCTTATGGGAAAGGGAAAATAACTTAATCTCCTTTTCACTGACAATGAAACAGGAACTTTTCTGGCAGGTAACACCTACCATACTATCGATTCACACTTATACCTGTGGTGACTGTGTAGCTGTAGTTTGTCAGCTATCCCTCCACCTTTTCTAATGCACGAATTTAAAGTATTTATTTCTTTTAGGTAGGAACAAATCTGGCAATATTAAAAATAAGAGGCTATACAAGCCTCTTAGGCAGTGAACACTTATAATTTATACAAAACCACTATTTAAAAACACGTGGAATTCTTTTACCACCTGTGCATTATCTCTGTGGGTGTTTGCAGGAAGGGTTAGGGCTAATCAGCACTGAGTCCTTACTGTGTAAGAAACTTCACAAATATGGAGTAATAGAGCGGTACTGCTCTAATAACTTAATCTGAGTACATCTAAACTTTATGGCGTTGTTGTCCTTAAGAATATTTTTTTCTGCCCTTTGCCTTACTTAAGAATTGGAACAAAATAAGACAGAGGAAGATTTCTTAAAATATTTCTTACATATGTCTGAATAAATTCACTGTTATCCCACAGCTATGGAATCTCTTTGTTGAGCTGTGGTGAATGATATACTTGGAAATGTTTTCCTTATGTGATAAGGACCTCTGGTTTCAGTAAAGTCTCAGTAGAATTTCCTTTTTCTTCTCATCATTCAACCATTAAATCTTTTTTCATTAATTTTTAGAACCAAGTGGAATATATTCATTTTCTTTGTGGAAAGACTAAAACGTTTTCTTAATGAAGTCTTCTCTAACTGTGAATAGAAGGATTTCTTCCAAATGTTCTGGCAAACCAAAACATTCACATTTTTTAAGGACAGCAGATGTCGTCTTGAAGAAGCAGCATATTATCAAAAATGTAACTTTCAATCAAAGCGTAGTTTTTGTAGAAAATTTTGAACCAGTCTAACTGTGCATCACTTCAAGCCTATTACTGACTGCAGTTTGAATTTGAGGGGAAAAAATGCATCCCCAAACTTTGAAGCCACTTATTACATTCTCTCTATATTTCCTGAAGACTGAAAACATTTGGCAACTGTTTATGGTTATCAACTTAATCTAAAATGAACTTTCCTAGGAAAATATTACCAAGGTAAACGCACTGAAGGTAACTAAGGCAAAACTCTGCTTTGGCTATGTTTCTTCAGGGAAACATTTCATAGACAGAAATTATGTTCTCAAGAGTGAGGAAAAATCATTATAAGAGGAATTTCATTATTGCTGAAAAGAATATAATGGGTTTATATATGATGGAGAAAGATGGTATCACTCATTTGAAGCCTCTCTTAATGCACCGGTGACTTTACCATTTCAGCGAAATGCCAAAAAAGATGCATGTTATGAACCCTGGTGTCTTTATTACTGCAGCATATTATCCTGGCATATTCTTTATTGAGTAAGTGCCATTGAGCAGAGCCGACAT
>VXAK01003937.1:0-17377 GCA_013399435.1 Arenaria interpres | reverse complement strand
ACATCTTCTTGCTATTTGGTTCATTCCTCTTCAGGTCCTTCTTGCTTTGAAGTTGCTGTTCTTACTCCTCACCTTTTGCTTTCCCACTCTTTTACAGCCTTGTTAGCATTACTTAAGTGATGTTCATTGCCATTTAAACAACTCTGGGAAAAATTTAATACTTGCATCTGATTATGAAATTGTCTTAGAAGTGAGAATTCAGTACCATTCTGGCCTGGTTTTATTACTCTTAGGTAGTTTGCTGTTACAGCTAAAAATAAAATTATTTATGAAGATAAAACCCTTTATCTTCATAAAGATAAATCATTCTCCTAGTTTGCATCATTCTCCTAGTACAGCATTCTCCTAGTTTGCAAGAAGGGCTACATATCACATTATGTAAGTCAAAGAAGTGTGAGAATATTAATAACTCTGTCAATCAACATAATGTTTCTTCATTTCAAGCCACATCTTACCTCTAATCTTAAAGCAGAGTAGTAATCCCCTGTTTTAAAATATTACTGCTCACCAAACCATTCCAAAGTGCCTGTCACTGTATTATTCCCATTTTATAAATCAGGAAAAACTGAAGCAAAAGTTGAAGCAAAAGTAAGATTAGCTTTGAGCCCCATTCAGCTTTCCCCTCCCCCCCATTATACTTCACTTGTGATTACAGCTCTTTATTTATAAGTATCTTAACAGAGATAGTCATCTCCTCTTGGACTCATGCCACACTCATGGTCATCTTTTCTCATTCTGTCCTTTTTGACAGCAAAGAGGGATAGGTTGCTTTTTTCTTCACTACCACAAATGGGTCTGAGGACTCATAAATACATACAGAGGGCTTTATTCTACTCTGGAGCCAACTTTAGCCTGAAATAATTCCAGAAGCCTTTCTGGCCTTGCTCCTCAATTGTGCAAGTTTCTGGGAAGAAAGCTGGTGTCTTTAAGGAGATGAATAGACCTCCGTAGAAGCAAGGAAGACATTAACTTCTTAATATAAGCCTGCAGTGATGCTGGTGGCAGGTGCGACTTATGCCAGCTCTACTGGGTTTGGCAGCAAACAAAAGAAGGGAGCTTTTTCTCAGATGAAGGTAAATGATACCTCATTTAGGAACAGCTGAGCCTGGAATAGATTCTTATAGGGAATAATAGGTGAGTTAAGTATCCCAGACTTCATATGCTGATGATGATCCAGCAGTTTCAGGCCCAGAATAGATGCAAGTTTCAGATAGTAGTGCAGCATGAAGAGAAGCAAAACTGCTCAGAAGCAGGAGGCATTCCGGCTCAGTTCACAGGGTTCAGCATAGGCTGAACTCTGCCTCTAGAACTCTCTTCACACATCTGTAAAGATTTTGGTGTTCAGTCCAGCTGAAGTGTATATGAATGGTACAGGGGACACAATTAGTTGAAATACATGGCATGAACGTGCTCACAGTTTTTCTTTCCTTCTATTCATTGTGTAGTGTAAAACCAGGAAATATTTCCATGGAGAGAAACGTGACTGTAGTCAGGTTATCACCATGAGTATTTGGGGTGTAGTTGGTTTTCTTTTCATAGCCCCTTGTCATTAGGAAGGGTAGTGCCTTACACATACCATCTCCATATTGTCCAAGCACTGTTCTCATAGAAGTCTTTCGCCTATGTCCGAACTTAATTGGTTGTCTTCCTGATTTTCTTGCTTGGTAGGAAAAGTGGAGAGGATAGTTGCACTGTGGGGATATGATTAGTAGAAGTGCTTGGGCTCCTGTGTGTCACTTACTGAGACAGGGAGTGGCAGGTGCTCCAGCTCTTTGTACATCTTTGTACATCACCCTGACATCCACATACTGGGTTCCTCAGACTTGGGTACAGCCAGCAGGCAAAAATAGCATGTCTGTACTGTCCTGTCTGCTCTAAAAGGTCATTCCTAGGATGGGTATTACGCATTTATGTTTTCTTCCCAGCTGCACATCTTGATTCTGAAAGCCCAGCTATTGATTATATGCTCAAGCAAATGTCCTCAGATGTAGTTCTCAAGCATTCACTTTATAAGCGATATTCAAGTACTATAACAATGCTGATAGATTTTTAAAAACCCAAACACCACCACAACTGTGGACCAGATCCTTTCCTGATGTAAACCGATTTCACTGGGAAAACATATTTCAGAATATCTGCTGGGAGTCAACCTGGGGTGACCTTAATAGCTGGAGGTTGGGAGACACAATTACATGGAACCACTTTACACTTCTGTAAAAGCAGTTTTAAAACGTTCTCCACTTGAATTCGAAGGATGTTTGGTTTGTGGCAACTCTTTTGAAAGGGTCATTGACTGTATAAGGATGAAAGCTGTGGGCAATGAAGTTTCGTAATTTAATTCTGCCTATTGAAGGAAAAAGGACATATGTTTCTAAAGAATGTGGTGACTTTTACTCCATTTGATTTTTACTTAACATTCAAAATTTAAATCCTGTTGGTTTGGAATAAATACACACAAAAACACAACAGCAAACTGTCTGGCATACAAAAATTACCAAGAATACATGCAGTCTCAGAATTTTTGCATGTGAAGTACACAGCACTGTTTAGAACCTGAATTTCAGCGTTCTAGATCATAAAGTGATGATTTTACTCTGCTGTATTTTGATGGAGTATTTATAAATTCAGAGCAGACATACAGGTGATGAGAAAGAACGTGTCCTCTGCAACCTCAGATTATTTGGCTGAAGATGGGGGGTTTTATTTAAAAAAAAAAAAAAAAAAAAAAAAAAAAAAAAAAAACAGGGGGGGGGGGGGGGGGGAAAAAAAAAAAGGCTGGGGATGGGTGGTGGGCAAATAACTTGCCTGGTGAGCTGTTGCCAAGCTGTTGCTGACCTGCACAGCTGTTTGTTTGAGAACTCTTGCCCATCCTGTGATTTCAGAGATGATAAATGTGAAGCAATTAGCACTGATTCATGCTTTTAAGTGCTGCTTGAAGGTTCAGTCGAGGAACTGTGCTTTTGTATGATTTCGTGTAAGTGGTACTTCAGCATATTTAATAAGGTCAGTTATAATACATGTTTGAAAACTGCATAAATGCAGTCAGGAAAACATTTCTGATTGCATGAATAATAGTTGTTGCACATGCTTAAAATGCAGTAAATTATAATGTGATATAAATTGAGCTCTAGAGACATTTTTACATTAATAAACTTAAAATCTCATATATTTTGACTAAGTGTTCTGACTGAGCAGGCATTTGAAGAGAAGGAGGAGGGAATACTCAGTTGCTGAAGAAAAGGCAGTTACAGATGTCATAGAACCAAATCAGATGTGGTTTGCAGTAGCACATATGTTCCAGGTAATCACAGTGTACCAGTGCAGAAGCAGGCTTGGATACCTCATGACAAATCTGTGAATGATGTAAAGCTGCATCAAGAATTGTGCATGAAGTCAAAATGTGGGGAAAAAAGCCCTAGTAAACTAAAAGCTGTTATTTACAAGAACAGCCAATCATACTCTCTGCGATCTGGCTCAAATATCGAAGCGATGTTGGGGGTTCATACTTGTTTAGAGTCGTTAAAACTTAGTATGCTTGATTATCCTAGCAAAGGCCTAAAGCTCGTCTAGAATATGTCCTTTGATTAACCTGGAATTTGAGCTTAATCAACAGAATCTTTCATGGAAATTCTAGCCTGGGCTGATGACACAGAGTAGGTGGTATGGGGTTTGTGCAATTAAAGTGTAGGTGATCTTAGATAAAGCATATTACAAAGAGGTCTCTCCAGCAGCAAGATGGTGATAGGCAATATGCTTGTCCCTTATTCTCTTCTCCAAGTAGTGTCAGTGAAGGTAAGAGCACACATGAAATCCTTTATTTTAGGAACTCAGATCACCTAAATAACAGGTGAAAACAGAAACATGGACAGTTGGAATCAGACTATCTATGAGAGAAGTAAGAGGAAATGCCATGTCCTGGAAAAGAAACATTGGTTGTAAAGAAAACCCAACTGCTCTACTGATTTTTGGGTTGCTATGGTAAATCTGCACACCTGAAATAAGAATTGCTTAAAGGATTCATGGGAACCCAGTAAAATTTGTAGCAGCTTTTTAAGTAACCAGCACAAATAATTGTTGTTAGGAGTCCTGCAAAGCCTTTGTGCAGGTGGTTGTAATATTATCTACTCATTCTTGTCCTTTTTGTACCAGTTGAAATTGTGTAAGGATGTATCCAAAAAAGCAGAGGCTGTAAGACTTGAAGGGTCAGTGTATTAGGGGAGAAGAATGTATCGATGAAGATGATGAATGTGGTTTCATTGGTGGATGGGAGCTTAAGGAACTCTGGAGAGCAATTGGCTTTGTGTTTAGCGTCTAAAGAGAGGAAAATTGCATTGACTGAGACTGAAACTCCCTTGGGTTTCTCATTCAATTCCAACCTTGTACTCTCTGGGCCAATAAACAGATAAAGAAGAACTAATAAAAAAAAAGAATCAGGTTAAATAGAGAATCTGTAGCAGCTAGCACAGCTGCGGTTACGTCCTTTCCTTGCATCATAGATTGCTCTCAAGCAAAATCATTCACTAAGGCTATTGAAAAGACAAAAGCTTCTGCTTTTAATCGTTGCCTGCTGAAGGGGTTGACCTTTGGCTGTGCTGAGGCAGGAGGGCTGCAAAGAAAAATGCAGACTGGAAATTTGTTTGCTGTCATTTTTAGGCTTGTTTCCTTCCTCACTGCAGGTGAGAGCTGCCAACTTATTTCTCAGAGCCACTTAGATGATCTTGGGCTCTTCACAGTCAACATATCTTACAGGTGGTGTCAGCAGTTCTCCAGGTGCTGGGCTCTCTTCCTAAAGGCCTCTTCTGCCCCCTGTTAGCAGAACTGTGTCTTCCCTGCATGCTCTGTAAAGAGTGAGGAGATCTGTGTTAATTTCTGGCTGTTTACATCTATCCAGTTATAACTCTGAGCCACTTTCTGCCCTTTGCTGAGTTCAAAATATCCACTGGCTTAAAAAAAAGCTCCTAAAAACACTCGAAAAAAAAAACCCTACTGGAAATTGTACACATATGTCTAAGGGCAAAATAGAGCCCTGTATATATATTTTCTCTATTCTTACATTAAATTGCACGACTACAAATCTTTGTTTGCTTAGCCTGCTGTATTTTTCCAATGCCGTAGTATGATGGCAAAGCAAAATGCTTCTGTGTAAACAGAAACAAGTTCATTAAAATGGAAACCTTTAAGTTGGAATGAGTTTAAAGTCGGGCTTCTAAATGCTGCAGTACATGTTTAGTACACCGATTCCCGGTGGTGTGTGCAGCACACTTCATTCAGCTGGATAGCTTAAATTTTATTAGGTCTGGCAGTTCTTTATTTCACTGCTGATTAGATGACCTATGAGCAGTGCAGCATGTCACCCTTGCGTTGGAGAAGAATTGGCGCTGCCTGTGGAGTTGGATTCAATTGTTGGGCTGTATGAATGTCTGCTTCCAAATGCTTGACAGAGATTAATAAAGTGCAGCGTTTCTTAAAGAGAATCAATGACAAAATGGCAGATGCTATTTTCTTTATCTTTTTTCTTGAGGGATGGGAAGAGGAAGTTGCATTCCATACATTAAGGAATGTTCTAAAGAATGAACAGCTAACAAGGAATTGTGAAGATCGGGTGCATGTTGAGTTATCCTGCGCGGTGGGTTACTGCTGAGGCTTGGAGCCTCAGGCTCAGTCCTGCCCTTGGTCACATAAGGCACAACTCCCCTGAACACTGAGACCTTTGTGAATATGAAGATGGGTTCATAAGCGTAATACTTCTATTTCTGCTTGTAAAACACTTTTACGTACCTGTAGACACCACTCTGTTTGGGTTTTAACGCTGATGAAGTTCCTCAAATGGTGTTTTTAGGGGTACTTATTTATGGCCGCTGTAAGGAAGAACTAATGTAGTAGAGCTTCACCATCTTCTCTGGAATGTCCCTGACACAGTTAATACAAATTTCTGGGGAATGTCCATTTGCCCACAGGTGTTACATATACACACCAACTATGTATGAGTATTTTGGGAAGAAACTGATCCCTAATCTTGATTTTTAAAATACTGTTGAGATTTCTCTGTATTGGAAAAAAATGTTGCACTTATTCTGCTACTAATATTAGTTTGTTGAAATAAAACTTAGAATTATAATTAAATGTGTCATAGTACACACTGTTACATTTACTGAAGAGCAGGCAGGTGTTCAGCCTTTTTCCCATTAGTGTTTCAATGCAAGTTTGGGTGTGATGTTGCTCTTGGGGAAAATCTGTTCTTGTGGAACTGTGTCCTCAGATTGAAAACTGTATGACGAGGGAATGAGAGGTCCAGCATTTTCAACAAAATAGTTCCCCCCCAGCCTCTGTGAAAACCCTACTTCATTTTCAAATCCTATTCCAGCTGTTTTAAACTTTTAGACTTACAAGACAGTCATGCTATTCAGTGCTTTTATAGAATAATAAAAAAACCACCATCACCAAAAAATAGAAGCTATTGATATGTCAAAAAGTGTTAATGTAGTCCACCTACATGCACTTAATTTGGTCTGTTTAATTCTTCTCACTTTTCTCTTACTCGCACAACGTTTCTGAAGAGTTACAAGGTGTGTGGCCTCAAATATACTCCTTTGCAACTCAAGTCCTGATGTGGCTGAGAAAAAGAGTATGGAAAGAGTGTCTTTCTGAAATGGACCTAGTGTTCCATTTTCCTATAGACTTATACTCCCCTAATAATATAAATGTTCATTTTAAACAGAATTTCCCCAACAAGTATTTCTCATATATAACTTAGATTGAAGACTCCCTAGTGAGTTAAGTTTCAGTAACCTTCCTTTGAGACCAGCTGGCTTCTGAGAGAATTTTGTCAGACTTCAGTTCCAGAAATGATACCTGAAAAGGCAGTTCTGTATTTTCCTGTACTATGGGTTTCGTGGTCATTTAGTTCTTTCTGTGGTATCACTGAGTACCTATTAAATTGGAGTTCAAGGTAGCTAGATATGAGGCAGGTGATACAGGAAAATCTGTTTTAAGTGCTTAATTTAGCCTAGCAAAGTTTCTTGAAAAAGATCTGCAAAAGCGTATCACATTCTGATTGGTGGGTGTATATATAGAAAGCAAATGGAAGGAAACCCTTTTCATCACTTGCAGATAAATTTAGCTGCAACATAAAAATACGCTGTAGGGGGAAAGAAAGAGAATATATGTTGAGAAGTTGAAAGACTATTAGGGAAAAGTCATTCTAATCTAAAGAATACAGTTTGTACAAGGGAGAGACAGTTTTGTGAGACTTTTACCCATTAGGTTATACATTTAATTTCTTTCATCTGTATGACATGTACAAGTGTATTAAATGAACCTTATTTTATGATGGATTTTAACTGTTGGGTAAAAAAAGGATTATTTTTCATTTAGGTCAACACACAAAATTATTTCTGATTTTCCTAACAGCTGAAATCTCTTCTGTAAAATTTTTGCCATCAGAACTTGCTGCATATGTAGATAGAAGAGGCTTATACAAAGAATGTATCCAAGTGATTAAATGACAAATTTTGTTGCTTTTTTCTAATAATGGAATAAGCAAAGGGCTTCAGAAAAAGAGGGAGGAGGAAAATCAGGAGTTAAATCCTTTTATGAGTAACTGCCTTTCCAAAGTTTATCTAAGTAGGATATTTACATTTCCGTCTTGAAAACTGCAAGTTTATTCAAATCAAAATCTTTTTGCGGAAAAGAATCTGTTTCCACAGAGCTGTTATCAGAACAGAATGGGATTTCGTATCCAAACTGTATTGAGGTAGGCAGATGAGAGCAGGTCAGTTATAAAAGTATCAGTTTGGATATAGCATATCTGCCTGAAGTCCTTGCTCTGACTCATTAGGGTGAAGGATTTGTGCAGTTTCACCAGTATCTTTTCAGTGGAAATACTACTTTAGGCAGATTCACACAGCTTCGCATAAATAAACCTGCCTCTCTGCTAAGTTGTGGTGCTTCATTCAAGATGGTTGTATTTGCCACACAGACAGTTGTATTTGGTTTTGGGGAAAGAACAGGTATTCAATATGAATTTTAATGTGAATGTAGAAATCTTTTCTCTAAATATGTTTTTGAGGATTTTTTTTTATTTTTGTCAAACTACTATTTAGCATGGATCATTGGGAGAAATAAAAAAAAAAATTAGTTATTAGCTAGAAATGTAAAAGGAAGAAAATCACAAACTGATGAAAAACCGGGGTCAGCTTTGGACCTTTAAGAATAAAAACAGCTTTGAAAGTTCTCAAGTGCTGTCACAAGGTTTTGTAGTGTATAACTGGTTTTGCGTTTCACAAAAGTCTTATGTCCCTCCTCCTATGACTTGCTACAGTGCTGGCAGATCCTTTCTGAAGTTCATGGAGGCAAGGGGATGAGTGATCTCATGAGAAGGTCATCCATCAACTTATTCTTCGCTCTCTGTAATTAAGTTAAGAGCGCAGTGGGAGGCTCATCTTCATACACTGACCTTCCTGCAAGAAGAGAGGTTATAAAATAGCAAAGGAAATTTTCTTTCCCAGTGTAATCAAATCTCTAAAACAAGGCTTATGTACATGCAACTGGTAACCAGAACAGAGAACAGAGCCCTAAACTGGCAGTAAAGTTGTTTCTTCTCATCCTTGTAAGACGACCCTAGATGTTACACAATAAATACATTAAGAAGTCATCATTTGGCAGACAGATAAATGTCACGGAAGTATTTCATTCAGGCTTTTGCTATCTTTCTTTAGAGAAATCTATTAAAATATGTTGGGTGAGACACAGGTTTCTTGAAGATGGAATGGGAAAGGTGACATTGGGAGCTTCAGAGAATGGGACTAAACCCAGATTACTTTAGGAAAAGACCAAAAAATAGGTAAAAAGTATATTAAAGAAGTGTACAGATAACACTGAGCAGGAGAAACTGTATATACAATTAAAGCTATGAACATAACGAACAGGGACCAAGAAGGTAAAAACCATGTGGAAAATAACAAGTGGAGAGACATCTGTGATACATCTAACCAATACATGTGGAAAAAACAATCCAAAGAATGTAGTCATATTATTAGGTAAGACACAGTGGTGGCAGTGGGAAGCAAGTGAAGTAGAAGAAATGCAGACTAATGGATTTAGAATTTCAAGGTTAGATATATCTTCATAATTGCAGGGTAAATGGGGCTGCTCTAACTAACATGGTTTCTGGTTTACCCATCTTCTGTAGTGAATTAAGTTCTGCTGCTTAAACATTTTCACATCTAAGGGCACATTAAATGGTCCTTCCTTGAATTGTGTGCGCTGAACCATGCAGTGCATTGTCCTTCAGGATTTTCAAAGTAATCAGAATCAAATCCTTATGGCTAGAAACTAATGATGACAAGTTTCTGAAGGAGTCAAAAAGCAGACACTGCTGGGGTGTTAAACACATGACTTTGTAAAGACAAGAGAAGTTCTCTTTTTCTCCCAACAGATAGGTCTTGCCCTTTCTTGTGCACATCCTGTATTCCCAGCCAACCGCAGGTGTTAGTTTTTCCTCAAGATGGGATGTTCTGTCCATTCCTAAACTCTCATAGTACACTTGGCTTAGTGCTGTCCTTCGAAATGCTGCAGACTTTGAATATATCTGCCCACTTTGATGGTAGATTGCCCAGTCAACGTGTCAGAGCAGTTCTCAGCATCTCTGCACAGGCTGTTCGTTAGTGTTTGGAAGTAGCATGGTTTTAACTTGTTAAGACATGTTATGTTCCAAGCTGTCTTGGAACATGCCTCTTTAAATACCTGTTGCTTTGTCTGTGCTGCTGTAGTCTGGGAGGAGCTGGTATAAATAGCCTTGTTCACTTAAACAAAAACCAAAGGTTACTTTCACACTTTTTGTCTTATTTCTGCAGTTCTTGCTTATCTTAATTTGCAAGAAGCTGTGTTTGTTTACTTTTCAGGTCCTTCATGTTTTAGCTTTATTCCCAGGGTTTTGAACAGAAGGTGTGTTCCCAATGTTGAGTGTTTCATACTGAGTCTGTGCTGTGTAGTAATACTACTACTCGCCTCAATTGGATGCTTTCTAGGCTGATGCATCTCATTATGTGCTGTGTGTTCTGTGCCTGGCTTCTGTTCTCCATGTTTCAACCACGAAACTGTGCCTGGGGTCCTTGACCCTCACCTTCTGCCTGCTGCAGTGGGGTACAGGAGTCTCACTCTATCCTGCTGTGTCTACATCCTGAAATATAGTTGTTTCACGTCTGGCTCTTTTATGCTTTGAAGAGATGGAAAACTACCACAAACAATTACCTTTCCTTGTTAAGATTTAGGGATGCTACGCTGTGGAGGATTTTTGTACAAGGTTGTTTTTGTGAGGTTATAACACACTTTAATAGGTTGCAATTGTTTTAACCAGAGGCTGTAAATATTAGAGAGAATTACTTACGCTGTAACTTTTGCAGGTTGTTAAACAAAATTATAGGAGGAAGAGAGTGTAGGAGAACACTTTCATGACAGATGTGTATTCTGGGTAGACAGCCTAATGGGGGGACAGGACTAGGATTTGTGGGTTGTTTTCTCAGCTGTGTAGTTGGCCTGTTGGGTGACCTTGTGAAATACATTCCCAGCTTTGTACCTCAGTTTCCTTACGTGTATTGCCATAAGCACTTCATTTGCCCTCCAGTTCCTGTACAGAGTTGGAATACATTGTACTGCTGCAGCTACAGTCAGCTCAGTTTGCCGTGTTCTTGACATGCTGTCTTCTGCTAGCATTTCCTGGCAGTTGTTGGTGAGGAAAAGGTATCTGGAAATCTGATATTTTTTTAGAGAAGAATGATGCTAGATGTGCCCCAATTTGCAAATTGCCTAGAGAACAGTCACTGCTTATTTTTTGCAAAAGTCTAGAACTGCCACTTAAGTGCCAAAATACATAGACAAACACCTATCAGGATTTCAAAACTCACCTTATATCTCAAAATTATCCCAGAAGCTTTTTTTTGGGTCTGTCTCCAGTTCCCTTTCCATGTATTAACTCAAGTTCATGAATTGTTTTACTTAAGAAATTGTTGCAAGTCTAGCAGTGATGATCTCTTGTTGAATTGTACTAAATTAAGTGTATGAATCTCTGAGCACCTAAAATTAATTTTAAATTCTGACCCACTGAAAACAGATTTCTGATGCAATAGTTCTGTATATGCAGGTGTTTTAGGAGTTTGAAAACAAGCATTTGAAAACAAAGTAATCCTTCAGCATATCTGCCTCAATTAAATATGAAGTAGGAAGACTTCTTGCTGTTCCAGGATGTTATACAGGCATGAAATGATAGATTGCCTGCACCGATTTTAGCTGTTACCTATCACTGTATTGAAAAGACAAAAGTGAAAGGAGCTAGAACTGATATTATGATACCAGATTACTTAGCTCTTTATCTATTTTAGAATTCATCAATCTTAATTACTGAGGGGAAGATTTTTAGGTCTCATTCTTATTGAAAGCCATTCTCTCCTCCAGTCTTTCTGGAAAAATCTGTTGCGCTTAAGTGTCTCTTACCTGCAGTTATGAGGGATTTTTACTTTTCTTAACTTAAGAACAAAGTGAAGGATGCAGGGCTATCCCAGACCCTTACCTGGATGCCTGGATAAAGAGCAAAGAACCAGATGCAGGGATGCTTAGGTATTAATGAAGCATCTCTCCGGTTATTTCTGTGCCTGCGAGAGATTTCTCCTTGCCACAGCTTCTGCTCCAGTCTAGAAACTACTGCTGTTTTCATTATTTGTTCCTTAGATGTTAAAGGTTGTTGAGTAAGAGTTAACATAAGTTTTTTACTCTGACTGTTTTCTTCTTAAATGCAGCGTCTCTAGTAGAACCAAATTCTGTGTCTCCTTCATAGTTGGGGCTGATTCTTGTTCTTGTAATGAATGTGCCTAATTGAGGGGGACTAAGTTGAATGTTCAGGAACCATGTGCTCCTTTGATATATCCTCAACAGCTATGTTTGATCTTGTGCACCGTTCTTGGTTCTTCTCATGGTAGAAATTCACTCAATGTACAATTATCACAATATCCTGCTCCAGAATAAATAAGAGTAGGAGAAATGGTAGCTTTCAGTTCTTCTATCCACACTTGTCCTTTTGGGGAGAGGGAGGGAAATCAGGGGCAAGAAACTGAAAGGACTGAAAAGACAACAAAGCACTCTGAGGCCATAAAAAGGAACAAAAAGAAATTACATAAAAATTATATTTATCATATTTCTACTGAATTATTTTACTGAAAAGATGTTGAAGTTGATCCCCGAACCCATTATGTCTTCCTTCCCATTATTTGCCTGCCTCTTTCTTTGCCTTTTTCTTTGCAAAAAGCCAGGTCCTGTGTATAAATATCTGGAATGGTTTTTATAACAAGAGTGGACAGACTGATAGAAGATGCTTTCCTTAGGGAATATCTGAATAGTTTTCCCTTGCAGCTGTTAGCAATATTTGTCACTCAGATGATAAAGCTGTTCACTGGCCGTTGATCAAGCATACTTGACACCATTTTAATAAACATTGTGTATTTCCCCTATGTTGAAGTGAACTGCTTTTATCTGATGGGAGAGAGATTTGTTCCAGACACAGGAAGGGCACCTGGCAGTGGTGCCAATATGCTACTTAGACTAATATAGTGATGGACTACCAAGCTACTCTGACTCACTTTGAAGAAGCCAAAGCACTTATTTCTCCAAGGACTGTCAGCTTATTCATATTGATGAAGTATAAACAAAATTAAAATGCAATAAAAAGTGAAGAGATTAGTATACTAACATTTTTGTGAAATTTCTCACAGGATTTTGAAAAAATGATGACAAAAGAAAAAACTATGAAAATTGGCATGGCTTTCTTTCCAAGTGGAATATTAATAAGAGAAGGTGAATAACACTGAAATCAAGTTTTTGTCTTTAAGTCTAACCTCCAGAAATGGCATGTCCTTTATTTTCTATATTCCTCTTACTATGAGCCTCCTAATTAATATATGTAAACCCATATGCTTCTATATCGATAAAACCTTTCGAAATTCACATAAGGATAATGCTATCGCCACGCTAAGCATTTCCATGAATGGTAATTGTTTGACTTTTGCTACTAGTGCTAATAATGTGCTGGGGTTATAGAAGCACAAGCTATGGCAAAATAAGGTATGTCTGTTTATTTTTTATGCAGATAGTGTGCCCTAGACCCACCTGTGGCCAGCTCTGGAATAGGAGCCAGATAAATGAATCCTACATTGCTTTTGGGTATACAATAGGAATCCACAAGTAGTCTAGTTATCCATTATTCATCTAGAGGTGATACCTACCGTAAGAAATGCTAACTCATTTGCTTCCGATTATTAGAGTGTGTCTGTGGTGGAAATGGTATTTCCACTTGGGTGTTAACAGATTGGTAATTCACAGCAGTGCAACTGCGGCCATGGTTACCTGGATGTTTTATTCTTAAAAAAAAATATCTCTCCTGGGCGCTGAAAGGATTCATTCCAGCCCTGTGCTGCTTCAGCTTTTGTGTGGCAATGTGGAAAGTCTTATCCAAGAACTGCTTTGTCTGAGAACCAGGCTGACTGAAAAAAAAGATGAGTTTTCAGTCTGATACATGTATAAAAGTCCCTGTTTTCTATTGCTCTGGCAACAGAGATTCATGTCAAATTAAAGTGACTAAGTAAACATAGCTTGAGCAAGGAATTTGGCCTAATCTATGGTATTTATTTGGCATAAGAAAATAGCTGATATCCTGATGACATAAGCAGGGCAAAGCCAGCGTTCTGATCTCTATTGTACCCATGTTATAATGCATACCGTTAAATTTGATGGCTTTACTTGGGATTTAGTATAGAATCAGATTCTAAATCTTCTAAAGAAGTGCAAATAGACACAATGTTTTATCTAGCATGTACAAAGCTAAGCTTGTTCTAGAGAACTTGGAGACCCGCAGTTAAAGTTAAGTACAGTTGAGAAAAAATGACTAGGTGACGGGAGGTTGAATGAGGAGATGTTGGGGAAGGAGCCCATTGGGATATGTAGGGCAAGAGGGGATTTTTTGCTGAAAGTTGGGGCTTTGACAGTAGCCTCTCAACGACTACGTGGTGTGTATACTCTGTATTTCTCTGCAGACATTGTGGGAAAGTTGCAAGTAGTGTTTGAATATCTGGTATCAAATTTGATGTGTTACATGCAAGGTCCTGCAAGTGGGCCAGGGCAATCCCAAGCACAAATGCAGGCTGGATGGAGAATGGATTGAGAGCAGCCTTGAGGAGAAGGACTTGGGGGTGTTGGTGGATGAGAAGCTCAGCAGGAGTTGACAACATGCACTGGCAGCCCAGAAAGCCACTGGCATCCTGGGCTGCATCCCCAGGGGATGCTTCTTGTCTTGTAAAACAGTGATCAGAAAAGTGAGCATTCAACTTTTCTGACCTAGTGGTATGGCCTCACGTTAGAGGTAGCTCTTAGTGGTGTGTGAAGCAAATAACTTGGTGGAGGAAGTGACAGTTTCAGAGCAATGATTGATGCAAAGAATGTAACATGGTGCCAACAGGATGTGTGCATGGTTCCTAAGCAGATAAGGAGAAAGTCTGAGAATTGCTGATGCTTTTTCTCAAGCTTTTTTGAGTTGCAAGATACTCTCAGCTTTTCTTGCTACTGTTCCCACAACTAATGAATAAACATAAACTAAAGTAAGGTACTGAGTGTCTTGGAATTTCTCTCCCACCAAGAGAATACAAGCTTGTCTATCATGCAGTCGCCATGGTTTCAAGTCACGATAGCTGAATCCTCACAGCTAAAAATCCTTGACAAGCCTCTGACGCTATCCTTAATCCTAGCTTTGTTTTAATCATGATTGTGTATTCTGTATTTCTGAGACATGATTATAAATGTGAAGGAAGCTTGTCAAGAAGTCACTTCAAGGCTTTACAGGTTTTGGCAACCGATACACACAAAAAAGTAACTTTGCAGTGAAGAGTGCAGCATGCTGTATCTAAGCCTGAGGAGTGTCTGGCGTTGTCGGTTGAGTCCCATATTGCTGTTACCACAAGGGATCCTCGAATAGGAGTTGACAGCTGCCCTTGCGTGGGTGTTCATGTGATCGGTGCAGGAGGCTGTACTCTGATGTGACACCAGAGTAACTGAGACCAGAATTCAGTCCAGTCTACTGTAGCAAAAGCAGCTGGCACAGGTGTGGCCTGTCATCCTCTTACAACATCAGCCATTGAGGGAAGCAAGCAAGATGGCTTGGGTTTTTTGTTAGATTTTTGGATGAAAGGTTGGTGGGTTTTTTTTCTGGAATTTTCTCATAATTTAATGTTATATTCAAAAATACCTTATTCCCAACAAAACTGGAAGAGGAATGGGGGGAGACAGGCAGACACTGAGGATGGTCAAAAGAGAATAACTGAATTGACCAGGAGCTAGAAAATACAGCTACGAAGCAATTATGTAATAAGCAAATGTGTATTTCGGTACTACACTAACTGTGGAGGAATGAAACCTACCTGCTGCACTTGATGGCTATTTGGATAATGATCAAATAATAATAGAAGAATATGGATTTCCAGACCACTGTAGTAAACTCAGTGGTTTGGGTAGGTCAGGTACCTTGAGATGAGCCTGCAGACATTTGGATGTTTGTCTGAACTGCACTAGGTCACTAACTCTTTTGACATTCAAAAGTTAGCAACACAAATCTAACACATTTCCAATAAGTAGTAAAGTCCGGAGATAAAGGATTGCTTCAGAGACTGGAAGTAAATTGTACAGTTTCCTTATAGCATAACTCCTATTAAGTGCCATCTTCCGATGCTGAAGTATGTAACATCACCCATATTTTAAACACTATGGGAGAGGGAGATAGTACTTTTGAACACTATTTTTAAAAGCCCATGTGACGAGCAAGTAAGTTACTTGAAAGTCAACTTAAAGAATAATTGCCTAGGTGACTCTGAGAGCTGCCGTTAAACAAAAGGATGAGCACAAACCAATAAACTATTTGGATCCAATAGCTTCCATGAATCTGTCTTCTTTTAAAGAAACTATTGATCTTTACTATCAGACATCTAGACAATCAGTCATTCTTTGACAGCCACACATATGCATGCAAGCAGTAATCATATCGCGCATTCTGTTCCCCAGTGAAATATTGATTTTATTTATTTTTTTTACTTTGTTTAGAGAGTTTTCCAAAGACTATCTTTTTAAACAATTTTTCACCACACAGGCATTTTATAGGGATCCTCTGTGAAGAGGACAAATATGCAGCCTTGTGATTTTTTTCCTTTAAAGCTGTGAAATCTCAGGCCTGGCCAGGAGGCTAGTTTAAAAGAAACATTGATTTTTAGGAAGGTTGTTGAAGTCTTAAATGCTTAATTGCTTTATTTCCATTCAATTATATTGAAATCACTGGTCTTAACAATTAGCCAGATCAGAGTTATTTGCTTTTAAGAAAGATTAAGCATTATCTGCTCTACTGTCCTTCACAAAGCATCGATATTATATGTTGATGCATCCTGAAATTGTGGGAGCAACAGACAATTAATCATCCACCCAAATCATTTAAAGCTAAAGATGTTAGTGTTTCCAAGTATCCATTAAAAAAAAAAAAAAAAAAGGGAAAAAGTCTAACAGCAAAACTCAAGTACTCGGGTTAAGGGTTATGAATGTGGTTTCACTCAAGTGTAATTACTTTAGTTTGGAGTGTGTTATTCTTTGACTACATGCGGACAAACTGGAGTAGGATGTATCTAACAATTAGGGGAATAGCTTCTTTCTTATAAATGAATAAACTATCTTGTTATATCCATAACTGGTTATTACATATCTCTACGCTGCTATGCTTGTGGTGGAACAGGCCTCCGTTTATTATTGTTGTTATAACTGGCAAATTGAAGATTTTTATTTTTTTTTTTGCGTTGGAAAGTCTGTATATTTCTTGGGGGCATCGATAACCTGAGAGAGATATATATAGTTACTGCTGTTTATCCAATATGCACAAGAAAAAACATTTATATGTGTTCTCTCCAAGTGATGTTGATTCAAGCAAGATTTTGAGCTTTGGGTTTTGTTTTTTTCATCATTAAAAGTAGCTGACTTGACTCAGAGAAAAAGTGCTGAGAAGAAAGAGTGATCAGAAAACATACTGGGAACAGCATCTGGTTTCAGAGAACTGCTTTAGATTTAAAAAAAAAAAAAAGTTATTTTGAGGCCATTCTGTTTTTCATGGATTATCAGTTATAGACTCATAGTATATTGAAAGGTTTCCTGCATAATTATTCATCCTTTTAGTTAAAGATAAAACCGAAAATTCAAAATAGATGTTTTAAAAAAAATCTGTAGCTTTGCTCCATATTTTTGTTCCCTATATTTCAGGAGATGTCTGGGTAAAAATACTTCCTTTTATAAAATAATTTCTTAGACCATA
>VXAK01003936.1:0-18160 GCA_013399435.1 Arenaria interpres | reverse complement strand
TCCATTTCTTGTTCCAGATCCTTCATGTCACTTTCTTTTCATACTTGATTTACATTTACAACACCTTCATCTGCTGTACAGGTTTCCCTGTTGCTATCATGAGTTACTGTACCCCCTGCTATTTCTTTCTATTACAACAGAGTTATCAAGATAGAATTTCATGGGAAATAAATTTTCCTCTCCAATATTCCTCAGTAATTTTTTCCTGGCTCATCCACATCCTAAAACTAGCCTTTAGTATAGATGGAATATTTTGTCTCTTTCAAGTTAATCTGTCCAGCCATTTACCTTTGTCAAGATTATAAAGTTTTCTGAGATCTGCTGGAATAGGAGATGCATTTACTGCTGAACTGTAAATGAATGCTCAAATGAAAAGGAGATAAGAAATATGGATATCTCTTCATTACTGTCTCTCTTTTTTCCTGCTGATTTCTCACATACTTCTTTTTCACAGTGGTGGGATTTTAAATTGCTTTTCTTTTATACATGAGATATGCTTCTGTCTTGAAGAGTGATGGTCACAGTAGGAATATGAAAAATATGACAAATGAAGGACAAGGAACCTAATAGCAAACAATGTACTTGATATGTCGATATACCACAGTCCACTATGTAACAAAGACAGAGAAAGCATAGTAGAAAGTTAATGAGCTAGTAAGTACATCTTGTATTGGCATCTCAAACAAAAACATTAGTCTGAATCAAACTTTTCTCCTAAGGTTTTAAGCAAATAAATTTTAAATGCAGTTTTCTGTGACAGCATTAATTCTTCCAGGGTGAACTGTCTTTTTATCCACAGGTTTCAGCAAGGGCTGGGATCTGGCCAATGAAATATTAACATACCTTATAAAAAGATGGTTTTACAAGTAATTAAAACCAATACTTATGCGTCATTTCTCAAATGATATTGAGATATTGATATCTCAAATTATATAATCCCATATTTCAATGGGATTATCTTAGATATAATATGTGGAACAGAACAGAAGAAAATAACGTGTATAGATACATTGGCTGGCCAGGGACTTGCCTAAACTTGAAAATCTTCTGACTTCAGTGATATTCAATAAGGCACTTGCCAGTGGTGAAAACTGACAGCACATATCCAGTCTAAAAATGAAGGAAACAGCTCACTTGAAAAACTTGGTATTAAAAATCAGAAACAACAGCTATCAAATGTTGACTGAATGTTACAGACTCAGACGTTAGTGTTTCAGAGTCTTCTGAGCTTTTCTTTCCCACTAGGCACCCTGCAGATATGATTGAAGATGATATCTTAATTTCTAATTTATAATCTTTCCTCCCCATATTTTTAATTGGAATACAACACTGCAATCTTCTGCAGAAGACTAAACTTCAAGTATTTGGATATGATTACATTTATTTGTTAGAATTGTGTGCCTGCTGTATTAATTTTGTGATTAATAAACTAAGGTAGGTTTCAGTGGATAAAAAGAAACCCCATTAAATGATCCCCATCATTTCCTCAGATAAATAATACACATACAAATTAGTGGTTTTGTAACATTTCATATATTCAGACTCTTAAAGCTCATTATAAACAGAAATTTACTAAATATGTAGTTTTATATATTCAAGCACAAATCCATAAGAAAAATTTAGTTTCTCAAGATCATTAAGGATTTGAAAATCTGACTCAAATTATATAATAAATCAGAATAAACTAAACAGAGGGCAAACTTTTCATAAGAAATATGTGTCTATAGTTCTCATAAAATTCATGTTTAAAATGCATTCTGCCAGGTAACATCCCAATGCCATCCTGAGCAAGGGAACTTTCTGTATATGACTCTTGCTATGTTAGACTTATAAGCTATGTGACTGTCAGCATGTTTACATCACGCGAGCTGTGCTTGGGTTCCCAGTGACTATCTGCTAAGTCTTTTCCTTCAGCACTGTGATGTGGAAAAAGTTAAAAATGACAGCAGACAACACAGTTGCTTCAGAGCAAAAGATCTGAGAAGTAACAGGATAAATATTTCTTGAAGTTAGAGATGAGCATACACAAGACTATTTTTTCTTACATTAACATTATACTATATAATTTTCATTTCACTGATCACTTACACAGAAACAACAAAATAATATGTCAATAGAATTAAAGTGTTTAGATTTGAGTTTAGAAAATGGCTCATATTTTTCAAAATACACTTGAAAAGATTTCATTAGAATCACAAAGCCACAACTCAAACTGCTTATCAGAGTTATTTCACATGAGCAGACTAGGATAACCTTATTTGTTTAATTGGTTTGCACTGGTTGCTTCTTCAGCTGGAATAATGCGATCAGGGCAGTGGGAAATGTTATCGTCCACCCAATCTCACAAATCTTTCAGTTGCTAATGCATTGAAATTGGGACTCTCTTGCCACCAAGGCTGCAATATCCAAATTTAAAATCAAACTTAATGGAGATTGTTAGATTGTTTTCGCAAATGTAAATGTGTATTCAACCAAGGTGGGACTATGATAAATATGCTATTTGTCCTGTATTCATAAAGTGCTATGACAAAGTTTAAATCAAGATTTAGCACTGATTTAGGCTTTCTGTGTCCAGTAAATGCAAGGGAGCACACAAATTTGGTAATGAAAATATTAGCAATGGTGATTCCAAAATCACCATTAAATACAAAAATGAATAGTTGGAGGGAACACATGCAAGAAGCATAAAATTTTAACACTTTGTCTCTAGTTTACATGCTAGATATAGCTAATTATTGCTAGAGGTTACAGACTGGTAAAATTACAGATGAGATATGGTAAATAGAAAAGGCAAAATGAGAAGTTGTACATGGGTAATGAAGAGACAGCAGTAAGCCAAGTCAAGGGATGAGACAATGAAACAACATGGCCTCCAGCTACTATGGGAAGTAGGTCCTTCTTCCTCTGACGTGTTATTATTTTTGCCAACAAGCAAAATAAACTTTCTGTATAAATCAACCCTCCAAGTGTGTCATATGTTGCCCTACGCAAGGGAGTGCTGCTGGGTGAGGACAGGGGCATGGGGTCTTGGGGGCCATGGGCAGCTGGGCAGTCACTCACCCTCAGGTGGGCCATGAACAAGCT
Source organism: Arenaria interpres (assembly GCA_013399435.1). NCBI lineage: Eukaryota > Metazoa > Chordata > Aves > Charadriiformes > Scolopacidae > Arenaria > Arenaria interpres. The sequence goes on along the minus strand of VXAK01003936.1, from coordinate 15,076 downwards.
TCAAGAAGAAGCAATAAGGATTTCTATTTATTTCTGGTTTTTTGCAAACAGACACAGCTCCTCTTATGATTCCAGGAAGTTAAAAAGGCTTTTACATTTTCAAGATATGTCCATGGGACAAGGTGCACTAGTTGCCAGCCCGTGCTTCCAATACTGCACTTATCCTGTCCTTAAACATTTTGACATAACGGTCATCATGTTCAGTAAATAAGTGGCAAGTATTTAGGTGAGTCACCTAAATATTACTGTATTTATAGTACCATTATCTTCTGATAATGTTAAACATGAGCTAAACGTATGATATTTCTATTTTCTCCCTTGGGTACTTAGACATAGGAATTTCTAAATGAAATTCAGAAAGGACATGAATTCTTACCTGTTTATATTTTGTGGCTATGAAATAATCATGTCTTGAATATGCATAGCAGAATTATTAACAATTCTGTAACACTGGAATTTTTAAATACTGAAATTAGGTCAAAAGACGAGTCTGTGACTTGTCATAAATATCTATATTTCCAAATCTTAGGAAAAGAAAGCTTCTCTTTTCTATCATTGTAGCTTTTTCTCTCTAAATAGAATTATATCTGCATTACTTAATGGAATTGTCCTATTCCTATTCAAGCATTGGCAGCTCTTGTAATATGCTAAACCTTCGATGAGGCCTATCAATTTTTATCGCGACGTAAGAGTGTAGATTTTCCCTTGGTAACTAATTAGTTTTATTCATATAGACATCTTTCATCCATGCAGACAGAAACGAGTAAAATGTGTATTTGAACCCATTTGCAGGCTTAAGGGCAGATTATTGTAAATAAAAACTGCTCATCAGTTCAGTTTCTTCGATTTCCTTAATTGGTTGATGTTTAAAGAGCTGAAGCCGCAGCAGTGCTGAACATGTGTTTTCTTAATTAATTATCTATAATTTTAAACTTTGCAGTCTATAATTAAAGAATTTGAATCTATATGCTAATTTAAGTTACATATATTATTATATTTCCGTTCTGAAAGGATGTGTTTATGTTTCAGACACCAACTAGGCAGCACACAATAAGTTTTTAAGAACATAACATAAAAAATTAGAAATTCCAGGACACTGACATGTTTCATATAGCATTCACTTCAGGGAGATGACCCCAACAACCATAGCAAACCTTCCACCACGTAACACTGTTAGGGAAAGAAAGACAACCTGTTATTCAGGTACAGGCAATTCACCAGTCTGTGGGACAAGCACGTGTTGTGTTTCACCAGCATCCACTGGAAAAAATGTAGAATTGCTCACTTGGCCAAGGCTCTCTACCATCTCTACCTTGTATGAGTGCATGATGCAATAAATAGTGTATCTTTCTCCAACATAGTCACTGATTTTTTTTAAGCAATATTGCAATGGTTTCCAAGCCATTACAGCTTTTACTTCAAGGCTGTTGCTGGCAATGCTGATGTGGGAAACTTCAGATGCACTCACTGTTCATGGGAATGGGCAGCGGAGGTCAGAGGACCTCGGGTAGCAGCAGGCAGAGGCTTTTTCTTAAAAACATTTGCATTCTCCCTCTCTTCATATAGGCCCATGCTAGAATTGTCATTTAGATTCTGGTTTTTGGGTTTCTTTTTTCATTTTTTGGGGGGTGGGGTGTGTGTGTAAATGTTGGTTATTTGTTTTTGGGGTTTTCTTTTCTTTTGTTTTTTCCAAGGAAGAAAAAAGAGAAAAAAAACCTCAAAGGATAAAGGTAAAACTCTCAGAGCAGGTCGGCAAAACCTGCAAACACATAGATCAGATAGTAGAAATGACTTTGTCCTTGTAAACCCGAGGAAGGATTTTTTGAAAGCAGGTTGTGAAGGAAAATTAAGGAAAATGTCATTGAATCTCTGAGGAAATACTCATGGGAAAATATTCCATATTGATTTGTAAAAGTGCAGAGATTAAGAAAATTCACAGAAAAGAAAAAAAAAAAGAAAAAATATACTTTTATTAAATAACAGAGGAGCAAGACTGCAAGGACAAAAAAAGGTGGTACGAAGATAGGACCAAATCTATGCCCTCATTATCTAGATGAAGATACAAGAGCCCTGTGAAAGTCACAAACAAAGTTTCTGCTAAAATGCAAAATCCTTCTTGTGGAGTAGATACTGGCTTTTCTGCAAACTAGACAAAGAATCTTAGAAAGGAAAACAGGACTATGAGTAGGAACCATGGAACGTAGCTTTGTTTAGCAACTAATTTCAGCAGATAGTGCAAAGAACAGAGAGGTGTCTACATCCCAGAATAGCAATGGCTGCCAACTGCATCATGTTATATCTATATAGGTAAATGAATCATGTCTGGGACCATTCATTATTTGGCATTGATACCACCAGCCTACATTCACACTATTAAATAAGTTATTATTCTCCAAAATAGGGTCGCTGGTATTCAAACTGTCTATAAGAATGGTCACAGGCCCACGTAAAATCCTGAACTCTTGGTGTTGCTTGAATAACTACTAATTTTCCTGAGACAAACTATGCCCAAGACTCTCCCTAGGCACTTTTAATTCACTAGGATTGATGAGATCTTAGAGACTAACTTTCTTGCCTTTGAACAATTTGGACATCTCCTTGTTTGGTGTACTTCGGAAATCTTATTCCATAGTCAATCCTTCTTCCATTCTTTGTTGTATAGGGAGGCTGAGTATTTGTATTGAAGATGTTAATTCACGAAAAAGGTAGTCTAGCATCTGAAATCTTTTGTGAATGTAGCTTTTCTTACCTTAGATACTTACAGGATTAAGTAATACTTGTGTGCATACATGTGTGTGTGTGAGAGAAAAAGAGATTTGCAGCAGAGATTAGACTCACTGTGCCTAAATTATAGGCTAAAGAATTTGTGCTGACTGCTAGATGCCCAAATCGCTCTTTGGATTTATCCCAAAATGATTTAGTAAAAAGTTCCATTACCTTTCAATCAAGGTAATGCATTTTCTTGTGCATTTAAGTAGTTTTAGAAAATCCTATCAGAAGTTTTCAATGTCTTCCAAAAACTTTCATCTGCCTACCTCTGAGAAGCGTCTGTTTCATATACAGATTATTAATAGAGAAAAGGTAGAGGAAATAATTATTTATTTATTTATTTTTATCCAGTTAGCAAAAGAGCAAATATGTTCAATCTTAGTATCGCATCCTTGCAGTGATTTTCAGTAGTGGCTAGTGATTTGGCAAGTCAAGCATTTCATTTCAGATCCCTTGAAAGGAGAAAAACCTGATTTTTAAAAAGCATTAAAATGTCAACCCCTGAATAACAGACCCTTTTGTGCTTAGAACCAAGTTATTGAGTACTTAATGTCAGCTTTGGAATTGTGCCACAAGGCAATCCAAATAAGTTTAACCAACTGGAGAGAGAGAATAGAAACTCTTATTTTTGTTGAACTTGCTAGGTACTACTATATTTAGCACAGTTTAAAAAAAACTTTACTTATATAATTATTTTTTGATTTAGTTGCTAAGATCTAAAAAAGACACTTTATCATTTCTTAAATGTTCATAGAAAAAAAAATCAAAGTACATATTCCATTTGCTCAGATAAAACTACTTATTTCAAGAACAGGCAACATGAATGGCATGTCTTAATGAAAACCTAACACACAGCACAAGTTGCCTGGACTGCGAACGTTTTAACTCAGCTGTAGAGTGATGTTATTCAGACATTTTCCTTCTGTAAAGTGTGATGTAATCAACAGAATTCTGTAAAATCTGGCTGATATATAGGAGTTAAAAAAAAAAAAAGTCTAAATCTTCTTTTCAATATTTTTTAAAATCTTGAAGTCATTCCCACCAACTGTGAACAATTTATCAAGAAAGAAATCAGCACTTGGGGAAATTTGCATCTACATAATTTTGTGGGATCAAAGGGAAGTTCAATATTAATCTGTGTAATTAAATTCAAGCAAAACTAAGAGCTGATTTAGACTTGATTTTGACTTATCTAAGTTTTTTAATAGCAATCTGCTCTGCAAAGAACTAAATCTAAACCAAAACTAATAAAAAAAAATCAAGGCTTAGATTCACGGAACTTACCTGAGGCAACCAAAGGATCTTTCAGTCACTGAAAAAGACTAACATCTTCAGAGAGTGACTAACTCAACCCACATAATTCCTGCGGTGTGCTCTGAAGGGATCTGTACTTAAAAATCTATTAAGCAGGGTCCTGAGTATGAGTACAGCCTCAGTTAAATGGCTGAAGTTTGGTAAGTGAATCTGCTCTTAGAATTTCTATGAAGGATTTGGTATTCCTTCTTCATTAAGTATCCCTAAGAAGTCCATTTAGATTCTCAGTCCTACTGTAAGCACTGAGGTCTTTCCTGCTTGTAGCGCAGAATCATCTCCAAGGGTCAGTTATTGTTATTTTTCAGGAGAGGAAAAACACATTTTTATTGTCAGAGAGAGTTAGTCTGCTGTTTACTCAACACTATATGTCAGCTAACACCTGATACGAATCATTAAAAAAAAAAAGAAAAAAAATGAGAGATGAGAAACTAGAGCTCCAATGATAATTAGGGACCTAGAACATCTCTCTTATGAGGAAAGGCTGAAGGACTTGGGTCTTTTTAGTCCGGAGAAAAGAAGACTGAAGGGGGATCTCATCAATGCATATAAATACTTAAAGGGTGGGTGTCAAGAAGATGGGGGAAGTCTTTTTTTCCGTGCTGCACAATGACAGGACAAGAGGTACAAGGAACAAACTTGAAGATAAGAAGTTCCATCTAAACACAAGGAGGAACTTCTTTACTTTGAGGGTGGCAGAGCACTGGAACAGGCTGCCCAGAGACATGGTGGAGTCTCCATCTCTGGAGACTTTCAAAACCCACATGGACATGTTCCTATGCAACCTGCTCTAGGTGGACCTGCTTTGGCAGGGGGGTTGGAAGAGATGATCTCCAGAGGTCCCTTCCAGCCCTGTATCATTCTGTGATTCTGTGTCTTTAATTTTATCCCAACTGTTCTCCAAACTTCAGGAACAGAGGATTTCTTCTTATTATTATTATTATTACAACAGTGTGAGAAGATAATACACATGGTTTTCATGAGGAAGTACCTGAAAGATCACCGTATGGCTTTTCCATTTACCCTCTATGACCCTAGACCTCTGACAGGAGGGAAAAACATCTTGATAATTGCTGAAATAAAGTCCAAGGCATTTTGTTTAAAGCCTAAAACTGGAGGTTTCCATCTTAGTCATAATTTTTGTCAGTACTTGTGAGCTTCTCTATTTCAAGCTTCACCTTGCTTCTATTTTTAGACATAATTGTTCTTTGCCTTTGGAGACTTAACAAACTTCTTTTCACTGAAAATAAAGCCTTAAGAATTGTCTGACCTCACTACTAGGCATTAGGTAATGCTATTATAGATTCTGCCAGGCATTTACAGAAATTTATTTCCTATTGTGGGTATTCTTTAAAAAGATTTGTATGTTATCTTGGTCACATATTAAAAGATTCTGTAGTTGAGAGCTCCTTGACAAAAGATATTTCATAATTCCTCTCAGACTTTGTTTCTCACAGTTTTACGTATTTCCCTGAATATTGGTTCCATGTACAATATCCACTGCTGTCCCCTCATCTACCATACCAGCTATTTCTTTGCAGAAGGTTTGCCAGTAGATGTCAGCTCTTCAGGCTGAGAAAAGCCTTGAAGTTTAATGTTGCCTATAAAATACTAGGTGACTATAGCAGCCACTCAGCTGTCATGTAGAAGATAGTCAATCTCCTCAAGATGCATTTTAAAATGAAACACACCCCTGGGACCAAGATATGGTCGCAAGTGGTGGATTCTGATCAGCAGCCCTTCATGGAACTGTTGTAGCCCCACAGAAGGTTGAAAGTCTGGTTTCAGTTTTGTCTCTATTGTCTTAACCACAATAGTTAAATATTGCCTTTCTCAGCCTGTCCTTGTTTTGAGTCTGGCACTCCAGAGCATGAGTCTTCCTGTGCACCTTTCAGGGAATCTGGCTGGCATAGATAACGGAGTCCATTTCAGGGCCCAAGCATCCTAAATAATAGGCCTTCATGTATGCTGACTGCAGTTGCTAACTTTGTACACAGATAGCAATCTGCCACCTGAATCTTTGTAATCTTTAACGATGACACTCCTAACATGTAAAAATCATCATAATTAACATTGATATCAGTCTTAAAAGGTACTTCTCACAGTGTTTAATGTTTTTTCCTCCTTAGAGTAAGAGAACTGAAAGAAAAACATTTCAATTTACCAGATTTTTCAGACAGATACTGTGGGCCAAGTATCCCATAGACATAAGCAGCCAACAAAGAAAGTTGCTCCCACCTTAACCCACCTTAACATAGGGGATAGCAGAAGTAAACAGGAGTTAAGGCTAAAAAATTAATACTTTACTCAGCTGTTTTCTATTTACAAGTTGAGACTTTTCAGATGTTGCTGTTGAAGTGACCATTAAACATTTGTATAAATAATAAAAATATTCAGTTACATTAGAAAGGATGTAAGATAAGCAAGGGATTTAAACCTTCATGCCTCAGGGCATAACACTAACATTAATTGCCTGGGGTTGGAAAGTAATTTCCCTTATGGCAGGTTATTCCAAACTCTTCATTATAGGACGTATAACTGACTGGCTCTTGTCAGAAACACATTACCGGACAAATGGACTACTTACAGAATCATAGAATCATAGAATGGTTTGTTGNACCACCCTTACTGTAAAGAATTTCTTTCTAGTATCTAATCTAAATCTCCCCTCTTCCAGTTTAAAACCATTACCCCTTGTCCTATCACTACACTTCCTGACAAAGAGTCCCTCTCCGGCTCTGCTATAGGCTCTCTTCAGATATTGAAAGGCCGCTATAAGGTGTCCCTGGAACCTTTTCTTCTCCAGGCTGAACAACCCCAGCTCTCTCAGCCTGTCTTCATAGGAGAGGTGCTCCATCCCTCTGATCATCCTCGTGGCCCTCCGTTGGACACATGTCCTTCCTGTGTTGAGGACTCCAAAGCTGGACACAGTGGTGGGGGTTCTCACGAGCGCAGAGTAGAGGGGCAGAATCACCTCCCATGACCTGCTGGCCACACTTCTCTTGATGCAGACCAGGATGCAGGTGGCTTTCTGGCCCAGGTCTCAAGCCTGTCCAGGTCCCTCTGGATGGCATCCCTTCCATCCAGCGTGTCAACCGCACCACCAAGTTTGGTGTCATCGGCAAACTTGTTGAGGGTGCACTCTATCCCACTGTCTGTGTCTCCAACAAAGATGTTGAACAGCACTGGTCCCAGTACGGACCCCTGAGGAATATCACTCATCACTGGCTGTCAACTGGACATTGAGCCATTGACCATAACCCTTTGAGTGCGCCATCCGGCCAGCTCCTTATCCACCGAGTGGTCCATCTATCGAATCCATTAGTTTCTAATTTATCTAATCCATTAGTATCTAATTTATCTGAACCCTTAAGATATTTCATGTCAGATTCAGACCCACCCATTCATAATGAGGGAAGAATGCAGGAGAATAAAGGAAATGCATTTCTTTAAATACAGGATCATCAAAAGCAGGTTAAAAAGTTAAGTACTATAGCCTGATCTTAGATCCTGAGGCACTACAGTCTTAAAAAAAATTCAGCACCATTTGTGTGATTAACCCTTGTAATCAAATGGATAAAACCATAGGGAGTGCTAAACAAATGCTGTTATATGTTTCATTTATTAATTGAAAAGCGTATAAGAAAAAATATGAGTGTGGTACATTTTACCTCCCAAAGGATGTAAAATTCAATTTTGACATTTAATAGAAGGATATGAAAAAAGGTTAGATGTTAAATAAAATGCTGAGACATTTGTGAGTGGGATGAGGATGATAGTACATGATGTGGTGGGTTAATATAGTTCCAACAAGTTATCACAAATTAAACATTTTTTTAAATTAAAATTTTTGTCCCTATATGATCAGGATAACCTGATATTCAGATATAGCTGCTGCATTTTTTTAAAATTCTACACCTTCAGGTTTTTACTTACTAAATCATCCAAAGGTGAGCCACTCATCCAATAACACTCTTAATAAATTCCAATCAAAAAGATATTTGGATGGTGACATAATTTGAGTATTGGCAATATTTTCTGTGTAATGTTCTGCTTAAAAGTCTCTTGAGGTGCATTTACATAAACCAGCTTCTGGCTTATCTTTTATTTCACAAATGAAAAACCAAACAAATAAAGCTAGAGGCATTCACGGGTATAACAGATAATGCTAGAACTTCCACAATAGGGTACACAATATTTTTTTTTAACTAAAAAATACCAGAAATCATTAGATGAAATTAAATTTGTAGTTGTGGCACCAGATTTAATAATCTGTGCATTTACTTCACACAAAGGAATAACTGAAAAGGAGTACAGATGCAGGGATGAAGACTTCAGCTCTGCTATCTCTGGGGTTCCTAGCCTGTCACCTAAGCTGCCACCGTGTGGTTTTCTTGCAGTCTTAGTCCTCTAGTTTTCTTCAAGAACTTTAATTTATTTCTGCACAAAAGCACACCTTCAATAGGATAGTAAGAAAGTGCTGCTACATGTTATTTACACAAATCCAGTTTCTTTGGGTGAAACTGGATATTTACAGGACATTTTTTACGGCTATTTGCTATTAGTATGACCTCATCACATTATTTACAAGCCTATATTGTCACAGAAAACCTTAGTTCTAAAAACACTCATCTTTCCCTCTCATGATCCAATGGTGGAAGACTCAGCTGTCTACTTGGAATGTTGGTTTTCACTATCTTTTTTATTTCATTTAAATTTGTATTTTTTATCACAAATGGTTCATTTGTGCATTAATTGTGCAAGACAATGAATGACAGTGAATGACAGACAGTCTTGCTACTAAGAAAGTAAACTTCTTGAAGGAGAACTCTTCTCTTTTTCCAAACCTATCATAATTATCTTATATGACTTTGGACAAGATGCTTAATAGACCATGATAAGAAGAATAGACCATACTGGTGTGGGGAACAAGAAGGTAATAATTTTCTTGATCATAATAGTAATGATAGTAAAATATTCCAAAGAGAGAGGATTATTCCATATTATAGCAAAATACCAAAGGATTAGCAAAGTTGCACAAGAGCATGCAGGTTCATCAGCTGCTAGACTCTTGAGCAATATGCCTACAGAATGATGCTTCTGACAGCTACTTAACTTGCAATATGCTGGAAGTGTTCAGAGCTCTTTCTGATTTTAGTGTGATAAACAAATGTAAAGAAATGAAAAACGCTTATGAAAAATCAAAATTCTGCATAGCAAGAGCTGATATATGTCATCATTTGACTTCATGATGTTACTTTGAGTTCGTATGTCTTAGATGTGATCTTGATGTCTGGTGTTATTTCATTAGCATTAATACTTATGGAGCCAGGCAGCATAAAGCACAATCTATAGTCTTGGTTTTACCTTCTTTTCCTTGGATAGTTCTGCACTAAATTACCCATTTTGTAATGGCTTCAGACCTGAATATCTAGTGCTTTGTGCATGCCATGACAGATTGCTAGTCTTCATGTTGCATCATCTAGGTATGCTATCTTAAAGGATGAATAGATGGAAGAAATGAAACTCAACACATCTCCTGCTACGATTTCTTTGTCACAGGAAATCCTGAACACCTAATTGAGGATGCTCATGTGCATTAGATGACCTCTCTTTCTTTGCACCAGCTTTCCGCTTTCTCAGTTGGCATTTTGGTTTTCTGTATGAGGCTGTGATGCTTAGACATTGCTGAGGTGCACAGCTTTGCTCTGTCATTCTCTCAGATGCAATTGTTCATCTCTGCTAAGAGTACCAGTTCCTGAGCAGCTTGCAACATCTCTCCTTGCTCTACAAGTGCAGTCTGGCATCCACTCAAGATAATTCTATGTCTTGGGCCATAGGAAAGGTATATATGGGACTCCTCATACATAAAAAATTGTTTAAAATATCCTGTCATCCTTTCATTTCTTACTATTCCTCACGTGCTCATTCTCATTTAACTTCCTTGACATGTGAGCCAGCACTAAAACACCAGAAGGCCTGTGTTTGAAGAGGAAGATCTGACTTAGAAAGCTAATCGTGATGGCTTGAGTCCATGAGAATTTTGCCACTGACTTCATTGCTGCTAGAACTCGTCCTCATTACGTACTTCACGTCTGAGGGTTGAAAATCAAATACATTATTATATCAATAAAATATATCAAAACCACCTTTAAATATGCGGTCGTGTTATTGCTGCTGCTTGGTCCTTTCTGCTTTGGTAATATGGGTTCGCTCTTCATGCTCTGGATACTGAATGATCCATTATCTTACTCAAATGCTTATGTTTTCATTGAGCTATTTCCATTCACTGAACTATGTGATGATGTAAAATGTTATGCACATTAATCTGATGACAGTATGTAGCAAAATATCTTCTTTTACAGGAACCAGGTTCCCTAAATGCTTATTACAAGAAAGTGGTACATGAGGCTATTGTAATACTTGCATAGAATGGACTTACAATCTAAAGGAAGTAGATATTGTTGTAACTACCTGTCTAACATCAAAGGCTCCATGAAGTTTACCAATCACAGAATACCTAATCAGAAAATGTATAAAATAGCTGATATGGATCTCAAGGTCTAGTTAATCCATCCTCCTGTCTCAAAGTGCAAACAGACCTGATAAAAAATTTTAAAACCTTGTAATGAAAAATAATCTATTCCAATGTTTTGTTATTGTTAAAATTCAAATATTTCTTTCTCCATGTCTAACATAAAGGTCTTATTCTTGCATTGTAAGTCGGCTAGTTTTCCTGTACATGACGGACTTGGAAAACCAATGATTCTCTTCCACTTCACAGCAAGCTTTTGATTTTGAAGACTGTGCTTCAGACTCTCCAGGATAAATGATAAACCCAAGTTCTTCCAATATTTGGATCCATAACTGGATCCTTCTTTACTGGAAAATAAGGTCTGAAATCCTAAGTAACTTCAAAGAACTTTTTTGGCAATGTAGCTACTGCAGACACATTTGGCTGTATCTCCAGACAACATGAACAGAAAAACATAATTAAAATAACTGAGGAACAAATGCCTTTGTTTTTATTGATAACTATCTGGCATTGGTTTTGCAGAATACGTACCAGCGAAAACAGCCAGCCAAATTTTCCAGCTTGTCAATATATGTAAAAACTCTACTCAGTTGATACTCAAGAGGAGGAGGGAGGGATTGAACTAGGGATTGAATAACCGAAAGAAATAAAGCTGATCAAATCGGTTTGATTTCCCCCCCCCACTTTCTTTTAATGCTTGTCTCTATCTTTCTCTTTTCATAGATGTGTGTTTGTATCTTTGTCACAAAAATTAATTATGACTGCAGTAAATTTCTTGAACTCATTTCAGTTTTGTTAATTAATTGGAAAAAGAAAAAGATTGCAAAATACTGTTTTCAATCACCCTATGCCAATCAAAATAATTGTGAATTTACTGCAATTAACAACCAAACAAGCCGCATCAGTTTTAACTAAGATGAATTCAGAGACCTATGGAATGGCTTTTTGGAACAAAGAAAGATCGTGGTACATGTAGACAGTAAAGTGTTTAGAGAGTTTACAGAGCTGGAACATTTAAGAAAAAGGTTAGACAGTAACAGAGTTTTCATGGTGATTGAAGCTATCTGATACACAGATGCATGTCTTCAAAGAGCTATAGACTTATTTTCATCTTCTCTGAAGTTCTGATAATTGCATGATTTTAGCTGACGTTTAAAGATCTTTTGTGTGGTTTGTTACATTTTTAAAGTACTATTCTAGCTGAAGTAAAATTTAATAAATATGAAAATAAGCTGGCTTATATTAATCTGCAGCTGAAAATGTGACATTTGTCAAGGTCTTTCTAGTTATGATGTGTGCAGAAGCTTTATTGCATATTCAGAGTGTATTTATAAGATTAATTATATATTTATAGTATTAATTGTATACTATTTAAAATCTAATTACATAGTTTCACATAAATGTGGCAATCAATGCTAACAATGATTTACTATACTTGATAAATGAATGAAACATTGCCTTCATATACTGCAATATAATTTGTATGTTTTGACTGTCTACTTCAGCAAGATATACAAAAAGTGTTTATGTAAAACGCTCCTGAAGAAGAAATTAAAAATACGTAATATCTACTCAGTATAAAAATAAACACAACCTGCTTTAAAATAAAAAAAAAAACTCATTAGCTTTTTTTTTTTTTTAAAAGTGACATATATTATTAACATTTCAGCTACAGAAGTATCAGTTCTTCTGTATTAGAAATTATGGGACAGTCCAAAGCAAATTAAGTATTTCTGCGGCTTTTTTCACGTGCAATCAATGATAATAATACAGGTTCCATTCAGTTACTAAAGAAACAAGCTGCATGTAAAAGATTGAAATATTTTATTGAAGGATTTAATGATTTCTTATTCGGGGAAGCACAGGTACAGATATAACAAATGAAACATTTTCCTGCTCCCAGAAAAACTGAACTTTCAAACCTTCTACAACCAATTATTTCAAATCAAAATAATGCACAATGCACTGCTGTTTGAGATGTTTTTAAAAACACCAAACAAGAAGACAAATAAAAATCAAAAAACACTTTACATTTAAGATGACATTTTAACATGAAGACGTCACACATATTTGCTGATATGGTACCTGATGTTAAAGCACACTTGGCAAAGCTCTTACAGGCAACAGTATAACCACTAAAACTCTTCCTGGTTAAACTTCTCTTCAGTGTTTTCCCATCTGAACATTTAGATCACTCTTGCTCTCTTTGGAGAGGTTTGCGCTCTGGAGGTAGCATTGGCTGTAATTTCTGCCAGCGTTGTGGAGGCCAGAGGATATGAGTAGCTCGAGCATGTAAAAGTCCAAGGGAAACCTGTAACCAACATATAAAACAGAGAGATTATTAAATACTGCAAATAAAATAAAAAGTGGAAAACACAAAGCAAATGATGATTTGTTAGAGCAATGAGAGCATACAAAGCAGAGAACTTTGCAAACGACGAGTGTTTTTTTGATAAAACATTTACTGGAATTCAAAATAGCCTGCTGAAATGCACTGGCTGTAACAAACATGAACTAGGAATGTTTTTTCAGGTTCAAGAAAAACAGTTGGTCAAAACAGGTGAGGTATTCTATAATCCAGCAAAAGCTTTCGGTTATTAGTTATTCTGGATATGGCAGAACAAAGTTGAATTATCTATTCTGAATAAGTTAAACAGAACCTGTATCTTGGATTTGAGCTATGTACTCTAACCCCAGCAGGGCAGTGGTTTTTCAAAACATGCTGTGCTTTCTGTTTGTCATTCCCTTTCAAATTCCATTTTGTCTCCAACCAAAAATGGAAATTACTGTGAATTGCAAATGCTTCCCTGAGGATGAAAATGTATTTCTGATAGAATTATTTGAAACACATCTACAGAACAAATATTTTTTAAGTTCTAGGACCACTTACACTTCATTCATAGATTTTGTAAACACGTCTTAACATCTTCTTATTATTTTACTTCAACAGTTTTACTTCACTAATGTTCTACTTCAATAAATCAAAATAAAAGTCAATACTGACATTGCTTACAAATTAATTGTTTATAGGTGGTATAGTTTAGAAAACTGTATTGCTTGCAAAACCTTAAGAAACTTACAAACAAGGCTTTTTTCAAATATGGTATGAAATGTCTAGACTAAGAACAACTGAGAATAGAACAGTCACATTTTCAGATTAAGATAATAAAACAAGCCTTCAGTGTTTGTACTTAACATTGCCATTAAGTAATTTGGTATAGAGTTAATCTCACTTAATTTGAAAAGCCTGCAGGATAGTCGTCTGCCTCTTAAATGATTTGTTTAGACTTCTTCTGGAGACAATAGCACGTAATAAGCTTCCCACCAATTATAACCTATCCAGTGCCAATAGAAAAGTTGCAAACAGGACAAAAGTTAGAAATACTGGAATGTCTCCTAAAGAGACATCAGGGTTAGAAGTCTATAGGATTATGATTGGCATGGCTAAAGAATGCATAGGCTTTGTTTGCCTGTTATGTCATAATTTCTCATAAGAATGAGGAAACATCAGATCACATTATTTTAAAGAATTTTTAAAGCCAAAAAAAAAGGAAATGCTTCTTCAGAATGTGCACAATTACATCATACCTGCATACATGATACAGGATACTGAAGACACCAGAAAATAATAACAAACTCGTTCAGAAAATAGTAATAGAAGCAAAGTCCATGACACATAATTGAATAGGAACAAAGTAATAATGTAATCTCTATACTCCACACTAGGAAACACTGAGAGAAAAATTATGTACTTGTTTTGTTCTTGTGTTCTAATGATCTGGTATTGGCTGTTGTCAGATCCAGGAGTTAAATGGATTTCTGGTTTGAACCCGTACATTCCTGCTTAAATTTTTATGTAAACTCAGTTCTTCAGTTCCATTCCATTACTCATCACAAAAAAAATTGATTTCAGTAAGCAGGTAATGCAGCATTTTATGCAAATAGACACCAAATAGGCCCCTAGGAATATCTTCAGCTAATTTTCTTGATTTAATTTCATAGGATTAATGTATATTCACTAGTTTCTCTCTACTACATAATCAAATCAGTGAAGCTGAAGTGGTCTATATCTAATTCCATACTCTGTAGCTTGATGAAGCAGGTGCTGAATTACTTGAATATAATTGTTACTTAATAACCCACAATATCTAAAAGAATCTGAAGTAGATCACTGAAATTGCAGTCTAGCATCATATGTCTCTTGCTTGATCCCTTGCAGGGATCACTTGTTTCCCTGATCCACTGCAGCTTTTTTCCTACCTTCAAGCAAAGGACAGAATGCTAAGTGTCAACTCCATTTTGATAGGATTTAGCTACATTTTGTTAAGTCTTGACATGCTTCTGTGTAGTTTGTTGGATATTTATAGAATTCACAATATCCTTTATCTTCATTATCCCATAAAGGGGTCCGGAAATGTACTATTGCCACAGGGATTTGTTTCCAGAGTATACAGCATGATG
>VXAK01003935.1:122699-172619 GCA_013399435.1 Arenaria interpres | reverse complement strand
AGCCTTTTCTCATAAGAGAGACGTTCAAGTCCGCTAATCATCATAATGATCTTTGTTCAAATCACTGTGCATGAATGTTGCAACTACTGTGCAGTCCACCATCAAGAAATTCTTGAATTCTTCAAGCTAACTATTATCCAGGGCTGCTGGCCCTGATGCCTCCTGTCTGGTCTGCAGAGGAAGAAGCCGTGGCATCTAAAGGAGGAACACATTACAAGAAGTAACACATTATGAGAGACTGCATATTTTAACACAGTCTGTGAGAAGCCTAGCTTGCCATTGCTTTCAGTTGCAGTTCACAGGCTGTTTTTGAGGTGTGACTTAGTAAAACAAGAAAAGCAGATTCAGAGATGTTATATTGCACTTGAAGGAAATTAATTTTCTACTGGGGCATGAAAATTCCTAAGGAAAGTCATAAGAAGCTGTAAATTAAGGAAAAGATTGAAAAACAGATGCCCAGCATGATGTCTTCTCACAGATTTACTTGTTTTCACGCGAGTCATTTCCTAACCAGTTCTTAACACACTGCATTTTCATTGCAGCTTCCTCAGGCTCCTTTTGGGGATCACGACCCTTACTGTGAGGTGCAAGAAGAGCTATTTTAAGCCCCAGTCTTCACAGAGTTTGTCTTCACTGTGCTGAAGATGAATCCTGGTCTTTATGGCTGCATTTATATGCTGGGAGCTTGGAAGCTCTCCAGCCAGCTCATTCCTTCCTCTCTCTCTCTCCTTCCATATTTCCCTTCTGTGCTGGTTCTCATGGAGAGGAAACCAGGCATAGAAAGAGGTGTGATCACACCTGGCTCTGAACAGCCAGAGATCAGGAACCAGGTCTGGGAGACATGCTGCAGAACATCCCACCTCACAGTCTAGACACAAGCTCTGTTATCTATCTCAAAACAGAGATACTGGCAGTGTTCCATCACACGGAGCTCACAAGGTTACCTGCATTCCAGTCCATGGCCTGCTCTGTTTCTATGGTCACGAGGACTGTTCGCATACCTGAGACACAATATTTTTGGAGTTACTCAGGAACAAATTTTTTTTTTACCAGAATACCTGATCTGGACATAGAAAACAATTCTTTCTATCTAGAGCTAATCAGTAGGGTCTGCAGAGGAGTTCTGACGTCTTGTTGCCAATGGGCTAGTGAGCTCATTGTAGAAAAACATAGTCCTAAAACAATAATTTGGAAGACAGTCTTCCTCTAGTGATTAACAGCAAGTAACTGGATGTCTTCTGTTGGCCAGAAACATCTTGAGCTACCATCTCATGATGTTTCGTGCAGTTCAGTTTAATCTCATTTATTAATCTTTTATTGTGACAGAACTAACATAAGCGTAGCTCATCCTATAGCCAAGATCTTAGTCCTACTGGTTTGCAAAGGTTCATTTGATAGGTAGAGGATGGGAAATAATATATGGGAATATAAGGAACAAAACCACTGGTAGAATTGCAAATAACTACATGTATGCATCTCTATCACTTATATCCAAAAAACTAGGGAACAGAGGCAGGATAATACATACGGCACCAATACAGACATGTTGGAAAGAAACGATGCCCTGAAGAAGCGTAGCTAGAGAATATTTCTGCTTAGATCATGATTAAAGTATTTAAAGGTGAGCTGGCTTGATTCATACTTGTGCTAAAGTCTTCTGTTTTTCTGGCAGAGTAAAGGGAGCTTTAGGTGTCAAAAAGTTACATTTACACTCTGTGTGAGGCCCCTTTCAAAAAGCCTTAGGATAAAGCAGAATCACGTTCACCTGTGCTTAACTTCAAAGATGCTGTGAACCCCAACTTTACTCAAGAGGATCTTGTGTTTTCACTATACTGAACAAGGTCAAGAAAGGCAGCACCAGAGCTTTGGTGGAGGACAAGGTCCACCCTGATCATCCTTTCTTTCATTCAGTGTAATGAAACTTAATACCTTCAAACAATTAATTTCTTGATTATTATCCTTAATTACTACTCTGTAAAACACAAGAAAACTCCTGCAATGCTGTTTTAAATGTTTCTATTCCAGAAGCCAACAGAAGACAATAATCTGCAACCCATCAGCATGCTGGAAAGGAATGTTTTTCCCTGGTCTCAGACTCCACCAGCTCATGACCCATGTGACACAGCGTTGCACTTTTTTGACCTGAGTTAAATGGGAATGAATGGACTTCCTGCAGGATTCCAGCCTGCGTTGCCAGTGTCTGCAGTCCTTTCCCATTTTCTCATGCCAAAGACAACTAGTGTCAATGGGATTTTTCCCCACACATGAAGTTAGACAAGTATCCCCATTGCTCAGCATCTCTATTATGGTCCTTGGGAGCTCAGATATGGAACAAAGCCTTGTTGCGCCAGGTACTGTATGAAGGACAGTAGCAGTTCTTATCCCAACAAGAGATACAGAGGTCTCAATGCATATAAGGACCTGCTGGTCCCACCTGGTTGCATGCTCACAACCCCTGCCATGGACCAGGCTGCCTGGAGAGAGTTCCCAGGCATTTTCTTGCTTCACTTTCTTTGAAGCATTTCTGGGTACTGTACCTGGTACCTGCCATTTCTCGTCTTGGAGCTTGAAGGAAATCCATCAATTTCCAGGTCAATCAGGCTTTCCACTTCCTAGAGGAGAAAGAGGAAGAAAGAAAGAGGTGTTCCTGCTGGCTTGCTGTTTATCACTTGATTTACTATTAGTTAGGGCTCCAATAGAATTCCAAAGGGAATTTAGCTCCCCTTGGTGCAAATGAGGAGCAAAGGTGCAAGCCATTTGAGACCAAAATGCTGCATCTTCACACATTCCACTTGTGGCCAATTAGCTCTATATACTCTTACAAGACCATGACCTTTACTATCATTTTACAACCTTTCCTTCTGAAACAAGGAGTAATATTTAACACACTGAAAAGCCCATAAAGAGCAAGAGGAAGATTATCATCAGGATGGGGCCAGCTGTGGTAAATACAGCATTTCAGGTACTGATCTCACTTAAACCAGCAAGGTCAGAGAACTTCTGTTCAAGCCAGTAGAAATTATCTCTGGTTTTATACTAAAATATCTGAGAATTAAATTTGTCCCAATGACAGCAGAGGAACATCAGGTCTTTTCCCAGTGCAAAGCTGCACTGATTCAATTAGAAGCGTGGTTCTTACACCAAAGCAGTACTCTAAAATTTGTTGGGAGTTTAATCTATGGCAATAAAGAATTTTAAGTTCATTAATTACTCTCAAACCTGTATGAGAGCATACACACAAAGATTTGCACAAAATTAATTGAAACTGTTTAAGCACATTGATGTTAAATTGATACGGCATTTGTGGTTAGAAAGAACCACAGGTCTGGAATATTTTTCCTGGGAATTACAAACTCAGGATAAAAATCTCACTGTGTCGTGAAAAGCGCTGTAAGAAGGTAGAAAAAGAGGATATTCCTGCTCACTGATTCTTTTTGTTAATTTTGCAAAAGAAAATAAAGCTTCAGACCATTCCTGCTGATTTCACAGAAATATTGCAGTACGGCAAGGTGGAAATGGGTGTAGACACCCAAATCTAAGTTCACCTGAGTCCAGGGGTTTAATTCAGACTCAGCCTCAGAGTCAAAGCTATAACCTTATTTCTTTTCATCATTTTATTATCCTAAGCAATTACTAAGCTCTTCTATAAAATATCTCATCCGTCTGCTGATGGTCAGTAGGATCTTAACTCCATATCTGAATTCCTGTTAACAAAACCCTGAGTCCATATGAAGTTTTCCTGAAGTTCATAGAGGTTCACACAGGAGATCCCATCCACAGAGATATCCAGGTGTTCTGTTTCTGTTTATTCCAGGGAAAGGGGATATAAAATACATAGAAGGTCTGAACATAGAAGCTCACTTCAATGTTTAAAGGTTAAAACCACCAGAAAAGGCAAATTTGAGATAAAAATATGAATCCTGCTTGAAAAGAAACTTGGAATTATGCCCGTACTATCCCAACTTTAATAATATTAAAAAGGCAACACTACAAATGGCAGGTAAAACCCAATTATCGGCACAATCCCATTTACAGCTAAAAGTAGAAGAGAATTCATGAGATACAAGCAGAGCTGTAAAGCAATGACCCAATTCTGCTCCCACTGAAGCCAGCTGCAGCTTTGATGAAACCTAGGCCGTGGCCTGGAAATACTCACATCTGGGATTTCATCGATAACGAGATCAAAGCTTCCTACTCCAGAAACGAGGAAGAAAACCAGGAAGCAGAGCAGATGCTTCATTTTCTTCCTGCTTGCCTCCCGAGAACAGCCCGCATAGGTACTAGCCGCAAGATCTTTCCTTCTCTGAGACAAGTTCAAGGAAACGGCTCAGGGTTATGCGGTATTTTGAAAAAAGTTTTGAAACGCTGACTTTGTTTAGGCCATAGGTAAATATTTGCCTTGCAACGTAAGTCTGAGCTGTGGTGCCTGAGCAAGGGTTATCCAAATAGTGTCTTCACTCGCCTCTGCCTTCGATAACAGCTCAGGCTTGGATAGGCTCACTTCTTGCTTTTCTAGCTTCCCATGATGTTTGACTAATTTCCTGCTGGGCGCAGACCTTGGAGTATCCAAAACTTCAGAAGATCAAAGCAAGAACCCACTCCTAGCTTGTTTGTTTATAGTAAATGAGGTGAAGACTGGTTCTCAGAGCGATGGAGGCAGCAACATGGTGCTTCTCCAAGGGCCCTCCCACCCAGCCATCTCACAGGGGTTGGCAGAGACCTTTGGGCTGGATCCCAACCCACACAAATACCCTTTTTCCACTCTGGCTGGGAAAGGATCAGAGCTGCTGGTGGGGTAGTTCTAGTTTTTTGAAGTTATTCACGTGAAAACATCTGACGGTATTTTCAGACGCCTGTTGTACAGCTCCTGGGTGCTTTCAAAACTGTTTTGGCCTCCCTGCCTCGTTGGGCACTTCAAGAGATTGGATAAAATAAGGCAGCGAAGCAATAGGGAGGAAGGTTTCTGGCCAAAGGAGCTGGGGTACCCCTTCCACTCCTCCAGGAAGGAAGGAACTTTGTAGACGTCTAAGCAATCTCAGTGGAAAAGACTGAATTACTAGGTGGATCCAGTGACAAAACAGCAGACAAGATTATATTATATCCATTACATTCTGTTATCTTATCATGCGTTATGTTACACTTCTAAGTTTCAGTAAAAGATTCCTGCAGTCTGCTGTTACGCATCTTTTCAAAAGAGTTGTTTTCTCAGGCTGAGACCTGAAACTACACTCAGAGGCTCACAAGGAACACAAGCAGGGACCTTTCAGCTCACTGCCAAGTAAGAGCTGCCAAAGGTGCTTAGGACAGAACATAAGAACTGGAGCAAGCCCGTAAGGTATTTTCCAAAGACCCTCCTAGTCTCCACCTACTTGCAGTTATGGTACGTCCTCATCAGGAGATGGTTTCCAGTTATTTAGCAGTTAATTTATTTTCAAAAAACCTATCATCTCCTCTGAAGAGAGTGGATAAAAATTTAGCGTTCATAGCATCCTGTGAGAAGTTCTACACCTTACCTATACAGAGAATGAACCTTTTGAACCTGTCACACGAGAGCTCCCGGGGTGAGCTGCTCTGCAGTTACCACCATCCTAGGCTTTTTGAGCAGAGGGGGATCTTACCATTAAGATCCCAGGCACTCTGCTTCAAGCAGGAGGTTGGCTTACAGCTCTGTGGTGCGTAAAACATCCAGCCTGGATTTAAATCATGTATCCAAGGGACTGAAAATCTAACCACATACCTTGGAGTCTGTTTACTCGGCCTCTTCGGTGGATTTTGCTCAGTGCCATGTGCCTGTAGTCCCAGCAGTATTTAAGTTAGCTCCCCTAAAGTTAGTTTAGGAGTCAGTATCACAGAATCACCGAATGATATGAGGTTGAAAGGGACCTCTGGAGAACATCTAGTCCAATCCCCCTGCTAAAGCAGGTCCACCTAGAGCAGGTTGCACAGGAACATGTCCAAGTGGGTTTTGAGATGGATTTCATGTCTCTGGGCAGCCTGTTCCAGGGCTCTGCCACCCTCAGAGTAAAGAAATTCCTCCTCATGTTTAGGTGGAACTTATTATATTCGAGTTTGTGACCATTTCTTCTTGTCCTATCCTGGGGCACCACTGAAAAAAGACTGGCCCCTTCCTCTTGACATCCATCTTTTAAGTATTTATAGGTGTTGATCAGATCCCCCCTCAGTCTTCTCTTTTCCTGACTAAAAAGACCCAAGTCCCTCAGCCTTTCCTCATCAGAGAGATGCTCCAGGCCCCTAATCATCTTTGTGGTCCTCTGCTGGAGGAACACCTCCATGAGTGCAGTTGGAGCTATAGAATCACAGAACCGTAGAATTGTCTAGGTTGGAAGGGAGCTTTAAGATCATCTAGTCCAACCATCAGCATGACAAGGCTTATCCAAGACTGCAAGAGCAGCACACATGGGGCACCCAGTCTTTGCTTTGTTGATGGTATCTACTACAGCTTGAAATTTCCATCCAAGCTGATTTCTGTTTGCACATGTCGCCCCAGCTCAGTGTAACCAGTTCTTTCTCATCAGAAACATAAGTCTTAAGATAGCTGTTCTGGAGGTATCTGGGAGCCTGGACTGCGAAGCTAATTGCTACTGCTCTGAAGAGATGAAAAAGTCCCTTTAGAACAGAATTTAATTTAAACACTAATTTTGTAACCCCTTATTTCAGTCCTTTCATAACTACCAAATGTGGCTTAATTTTTTTCAGTAAAAATAACAAGATTGGGAAATCAGTGTGACCACTAGATGGCATGAACTCCTCAAATATATCGCCCAAAAGGCTGAAATTTCTCAAGGAGAAGGTACAGAAAATATACATGAGGAACAAGTGCTGAGGATGCTCAGAGCCCTACCATTTGCCATCAGGTTCGGTGAACTTCCCCAGGATTTCATGAGGACAGGATCTCAGTAAGGTGTTCTGTGGTACGTGTCTGTTGGGCTGTTTCACGGCTAGTCCTCTCTCTGTGGCTGGGATTCCTCTGGTGGAAAGTTTTCATGCACTTACTTCACTGAAGCACCTGGAGTTACTGCTGGGCAGAGTCTTGTTCCTCAGAATAATTAAATTGTGTTCTCTTAGCTTGCACCTGGGGAGAAATGCTCACAATTTCTGTCTCATGAAATGACCAGTTTCCCCTTCCCAAACTGGACTTCTTATCTGAAAATTTCCACAGTGTACCTGCAAGGTGACACACTTGCATGGGGTGGCTACTACCCTGACATTCCTCCCACTACATGCCAATCATTCTGGATACTATATGTGGACATACTAAACAAGGTTTCTTGTTGCTTCAACTTCAATCTCTTTGTGCTGTCACTCAACAGAGCCATTTGATGTATTGGGACCTGGTGACCTGCCTGTCTGACCAGATGACCTCTTCAAAGCTCGCTTCACAGAAGCCCTCCAGAAAGACTCAGATATCCCCAGCATCGAGTCTCTTTGGCAGAGAATTCAGGCATATTTAACATTTTCATTCTGAATCAGAACAATAGCAGATTTTGAAGTTCTGAAATGCTCTGCTGGGCCATGGTGCACGCAGCGAATGGCGATGGGGAGATCAGCAGTGACAGGGACCCCAGAAAAGACCTTTCGGGAACACAGGCACCTCCCAAATAGTGTCAGAACTGGGCACCACCAGGTTCCATCCAGATGTTTCAGAAGAGAGTGATCAGATTAAGGCCTGAAAGAAAATATTTCATGTAATTCCCTGAAGTTACCCCATAATTAATTTTACCTCTGGACATTCGACTGTGTCTATGCCTGTGTAACCCTTTGGGACTCTTGCCAGTTGCTTGATCAAATTGCTGGCTTTGAACGGCACTAAATTCTATGGTTTGCTAGTGCTTTGGCTAGATTTAGTTCCTGGTCAGACACTTCTAGTTGGGCATTTAATGTAGGTGCCTCTGCACGAAGCGGGTGTCTGGTGTCCCATTCTTCTACCGAGAAGAACAAAGAACCATAAATCATTAATTTCTGAATCCATGCAGCTGTGGCACCGATGTTTTGACCCAAATGCAGCTCTGATGTTGTTCCCTCAGCTTCAGTCTGGAAAATCCCTGCTCCTGAGCTAAAAGGTGCCAACATTTTCTTTAGCTTCAACGTTCCCCGTGGGGTTTATTTAACTCATACAGTACAAATGAGGAAGACTAGTCCTACCCACGAGCCTTGCATGGAAGAAGAGGGGGATGCAGATGTGCGAAGGCAGAACCTCACCAAGGTGCATGTGTTTGTATGTCAACACAGAGAGATTCCTTGACATAACATGATCCATCCCAGGTGAGATATGTGCGGAAGCTCAGCTGTTAGATCATGCCCCTCTCCCGCGTCTCTGCTCCTGCTGGCCGTGGGCCTGCCAGGCAATTTAATTTGCCAAGCTCCCACCCAAAGAACAGCTGCTCATCTTGCTAAGTCAGCAAAAGTCAGTGTCAAACATGTCTAATTTGAACACACCTGAGTAATTGCTTATCTCAGACTCCAACAGCATCCTCAGAACAGCACCTGCCATGTTCCCCTCACAATCAAGAGACCTTATTCCAGGGCGGGGGAAGAGGGCAATGTGAGCAATCAAGACCCCGGGCTTAATGTTCATTCACCAAACTGTGTTTAACCATGTTAAAACACACCTTGGTCTTATTTAGCTACGTGCTGTGTCCTTATGTGTCCTTGCTGAAGAGAGCACGAGCAGAATTGGCTGCTCCTGATCACTTTGAGAAGAGCAGTGCTTTTCCCAGCTTGTTGTCTCATGCCCATTGGCTATCCCACACCTGCTCTTGGGTCCTGTTTTGGTCTGAATCTCCTCCTTTCACCAGCTTTATTGCAGTATCTTTGCACTGTCCCACTGCTTTGGTTTGCTCTGGCCCTCAGCTCCTCACCTGTGCAATGGGAGAAGCAGAAACTGTAGAAACAAGCTGAATACTGATCAGGAGGAAAAGAGTGAGAGCCGGTGAGGTGTGGACATTTCTCCAAATGCCTCCTGATCGTTCAATGGTTATTTCAAGCTGGCAAACATCTCTCCATCCTGCCCAGGCACTACTGATACCTCTAGGGGTAGCAGGGTAGTTTTGACTTGCTTTTACAGGTGCCTTGGTTTCCCCGAGGTTTTCCAAAACAGTAGGAAAATCATACCATCCCCTATGTATTGTTTAAAGTGCCAGTTTCCAGCATTTCTAAGCATATACTGGAGAGCTGCAAAACTTGTATTCAAACTTGGCCCCTGGTTAGTGAAACATGCATAGAGAAGGTTGAAGAGTAGCCCATCCTAATGCCAGTGGTTGAGCATGCGAGGCTACAGCCCAACTTCATCTGGAGCTCAGGAGTGTGCTCGTTCTTCTGTGTCTGAGCTGGACAAGACATGCAGAAGCTGGAATAAACTGGACCCAGCTGAAAAATACTTCAAACCACTTTTTTGTGTGTTCTTAAAACAGGTCTCAGCCTGAGTCATTCCTTTGAAGTCTTTTTCAAAACCCAACTGGACTGTGGGTTCCATCTCCCTTTGAAATGGTGAGGAGCTGAGGGTAAGGCCTTGACCATCTTTTGGCAGGGACCAGATCAGCATGGACAACATTTGGAGTGTCTCTGGGGGGCCCTGAAACACCTCACCCCAGCGTCCCTCCAGCTCTCTCCCACCATCTTCTCCTCTCCAGCCACATAAGTCCTTTTTCATTCCCGGCAGCGCTCCCATCGGGGATGTGGATGCCAGTGGTGGAGTGGTCCCAGCGGGAAAGGGATTTTGATTCCTTCCCTCCTGCTGGCAATGCCGCACGTGGTGTGGCCACAGCCTAATCCTGGGCCACCAATTTGCTAAAGGGGAGTTCCAAAGGTGTTAACCTTGCTGTCCCGTCTCTTTACCTTGTCTCCAGCTCCTCTCATCCCTTGTGTAGGGGGCAGGGGGGCAAGCATCTTCCTGCTCCTCTATTACACATGCTAGATTTGGAGGACATAATGCTCCCAGGACATATGCTTTTTGTGGACACATGCTTTCAGGAAGGGACACTTGTGTCTGTCCAGAAGGAGAAAATCCAGCGGTTCAAGAGCGGGTTTATACATCCCAGCAAGGCTGGAGAGACATCGAGCCACTCGCTTGACTGTCACTGCCATGGACTGGAGCTGAAGCCAAACAGCTTCAGTCCCTGGTGACTCAGAGCTGGAAAGGAAAAGGAAAATACAGTTGTTTATATCCTGACAGGTTTGTGCATGCACCACCCAAGCCCTGCAAAAAAAAAAAAAGAAAACAAACCACAAAACACCACCAAACAAAAAAACCAAAACAAAACCAAAAAAGAACAAAAAGATAGGAAATGTGGGTCTGCTGGATTTAAGAAGACACTGCCAAGGTGAAGGTGTGGAGGGAGCCCTGCCCTGCTCTGGGATGGTGGCGCCGGGGGCAGCTTTCACAGGGTTCTCTAGACCAGGGAGTAGGAGAAGGCATCCCTTCAGAGAGGGTGAAACCGGTGGGTTTTACCCCTCCTGGGTAAAGCCCCAGCCTTGAAGTGTGCCCCAAAGGCGTAAGGTGGGAGCACCTTTTCTCATACAGACTATGGTATAAGCCATCGCTCTCCCCGTGAGGAGACACCCTGGCAGCCCAGCGTCTCCTTCCCTCTCCCACTGGGCACCAGCCCCTCAGGTGGGCACCATGCGGTGGCGGCCATCTTGTAGGCCCTGCCTCAGTGCCCAGAGAGGTGAAAGAAATGTCTCCTTAGCCCCTGCTGAGGGCTACCCCGGGGCTGGGGTGCTGCCGGTGCCAGAACGACACATGGAGCCCCAGCCACACGAAGCGAGGTGGGGGCTGAGGGTAGTGCCGAGGCTGAGGAGCACGGTGGTGGTTTATGCCCGGCAGCCCCCGGGACCCCCGGCTGAGGGGAGCAGCTGCAAGATGGACACCCTGCGGGGATCCCCGGGCAGCTGGGGAAGCCGCCCTGTGTGGAAAAGGGGCCGGTCCCGGGCTGGGGAGGAGGAGGAGGAGGAGGAGAATAGGGTGGGTCGTCTCGTCTCCTGTCAGCCTCCTTCGCAGCCCGTCCGGCAGCGCAGGCAGCAGCCGCCGCCGGCAGCCGGGCTTTCCTCTCACCTGGCGGGCAGGGAGTCCCGGCCGGCGCTCCCTCCTCCAACCATGATCCTTTGGCTGTGGCTCTGCTGGGGTTTCTCCACCTCGGCGGGGCAGCCCGACTCGGAGCTGATGGCGAGGTACCTGGAAGAGAAGCTGATGGCAGACTACAGCATCATGGAGCAAGTAGGTTTTGAAGGCGGCCGTCGTTTGGGAGCAATCTGGTGGCCGGGGGAGGGGGGTGTGTGGGATGGCTTGTCCCCTCTTAACCATCAGGAGTGACACGCAGGGCAGTCTGCTAAAACTGTATTTCTGGCACCCATCCCTGCGGCGTGCCCGTGGCTGGGGTGGCAGCTCATCCCCCGTGGGAGGCTGCAGCTAAAGAAGAGCAAAGGCGGTTGTCGGAGGTGCTAAGCCAGGAGAGCACCGGCACCCTCCCGAGATGGGTGCCACTGCCCAGGGGGCCGGGTCCAAAGATGGCATCCCCATAGCTGTGCGAAGGAGGCGTTGCGCAGGGACAAGGGAGTTAACGCGGCGCCCTGGCCCGGCGCCAGGCTGAGTAATTCAGAGCATTTCAGGCTCGGAGGGAAGTTTTTCTGCCAGTGGTCTCCCTCTTGGCTTTTTTAACTGGATGGAAAGAACCACAGGAGTTTCAGCTTGTGAAAATGCTTCTCGACTGGAGGAGGGAAAAAAGTACATTCTGCAGGCGAGGGCTGCTGTGTTGTGTCATTGGGTGGCTTTACATTTTCTAGGGAAATAGGACTGAAAGGGCAATGAACTTTTTGCAAGTTAGCAAGAGAGTTTGGGTGATGATTTGGGAGGCTGTGATTTAAAAGGCTGAGCTTCAGGTCTGTGCTCACATCCTTCTGGTCCGTAACAGATACCATGTGTGACTTTGGGTCACTTAGGGCATGAATCAGTTATCTAAATTTGATCAGATCTGAGAGGCTCTGTAGTATCTGAGATACCCTTGTGGGACTGGCAGATACAACACAGGACTTATGGAAGACCTGTGTCTTGCTGAAGGCCAGGTGGGATACCCTAGTTTGTTTAAAATAGTGTCTGCCTGTATTTGGCATCTTCTCCCATACAGCAAGTGGAAGAGACTCTTCACATGTACCTATACCCTTCACAGAGTTGGTCATTCAGTCTCTCATCCCATCTAGAATGAGAAGAATCTCTCCCCAGAAGTGCCCATGTCTCTCCACGATAAGGACCTCAGCAACTTCATTGACAATCCTGATAACTGTGAACACATATTCCTTGTTGGGGAACTCAGCCACGAACCAATCTAGTTGTGCATACCCACTTGTCCCAGTGGGAGAGAACAGCTGCACCACTGTTCTGCCCATGGTGTCGTATCTGGGAAAACTCACTTATCTGCTTTAGGGGGAAAATCGGTTGTGAAGCTCAAGCAACTGGCTTACAGTGTTGAAATAACCTGGCTGATCTTGCTTGAGGCAAGTGAGGGTGTTTTCGCAGGAGCTGTGTTGCTGGCAGATCAGTAGCAGCAGTAACTTCCAACAGAAAAGTGGTGATGTATAAATAGAGGTGGTGACCTAGTCCCCTGGGGCAGCCAGATCTAGAAGAGGATATCTGTCCATCTTCATGCGAGCCAGGTGAAGAACAGGCAGGTTCTTCCTTAGATCAAGACACTACGCTATGAACAAATCTCTAAGAGATTCAGGGGAGTGTATAGAGTTGTGTTTCACTGTTACATCCTGGAAGGATCTTCCACTCACAAAGGCAAGTACAGACACAGGTCTTTGCAGGATCGTGGTATTTGCAATGAGTGTGGATCAAATGATTGACCACTCTGCTGAGGTACTTGACAAGTTATTGACATTGTTATTGACAATATGACAAGTTATTACCATTGCACTAGAGGTTGTTCTTCTGGACATCTCTTTTTCAGGTAGTTGGGTTGCTACCGCCCAGCTTATTTTCTGTATCCACTAGGACTAGCAGATGGCAACAGCTATGAGGTCACTACTAGCAATTGTTGGGTTTAACAAGTGCTTTGGAAGACCTTAAAGGTTGATGGGAACTTGGAAGTTGTCCCATTAGATGATGCTAGTGAAGCTGGCTGGTTCAAAATACTCCGATGGACTGATCAATATCATAAGAAGGAGAAGAGAAGGGTTCAGGGGGACCTTATAGCAGCTTTCCAGTATCTGATGGGGGCCTAGAAGAAAGCTGGAGAAGGACTTTTTACAGGGGCATGTAGTGATCGGATGAAGGGTAATGGCTTCAAACTGAAAGACTATAGATTTAGATTAGATATTAGGAAGAAATTATTTACTGTGAGGGTGGTGAGACACTGGAACAGGTTGCCCAGAGAAGCTGTGGCTGCCCCATCCCTGGAGGTGTTCAAGGCCAGGCTGGATGGGGCTTTGAGCAACCTGGGCTAGTGGGAAGTGTCCCTGCCCATGGCAGGAGGGGTGGAACTCGATGATCTTTCAGGTCCCTTCCAACCTGAACCATTTGATTCTATGACTCTATGATAAACCTGGAGCGGTGCTTTGGCAATAGTCACAAAGTCCTAGTAAACAGAGTACTGTTACTTAGCTACTCACTGATGTCTACTGGTCATCCTTAAGACTTCAGAAGGTAGCTTTTGCAGGAGCCAAGTCATACAAAGTCTTCTTATGCAAATAAGCAAGCAAACAAAATGGGTGTGTGATGGGGAAAAGTAAAACCAGTAACCAAATTTCCATTTTCACCAATTAGTCAGTAATAACCATTGTTACCATTCCATACAGGACAACAGATGGATTTGTCCCAAAATACAATCTTTAGTAGAAAAAGTACTGAGGAACACTGACCTCTCATCCCTGCCTCTGCTGCAAGCAGAATCAACTTCAGAGACATTTGTCTGGCTAGTTCTGAAGAACCTATGTTGTTGGAGACACTACAGGCTCCTGAGGTGCTTTACTTGCCTGAGATAACACAGAAATTTTCTTCCAAAATTTAAACTGCAGAGAGCTCCTCTCTCCTCTCCTCTCCTCTCCTCTCCTCTCCTCCAATGCCACCAGCCTCAGCTCAGCACTGAAAAAAGTCATCCATAGCGTCTACTGAGGAAGGAACCNTCTCCTCTCCTCTCCTCTCCTCTCCTCTCCTCTCCGTTGAGAATTTCCCAAGGGAGCTGTTTTTCCTTGGTTCTAATTTTACAAGATGTTGGCTACAGTAATGCAGAAGGAAATAATAAAGATTCTAGCTGAGGAGACTATTTAATTTCTCCATTGGGCTTTCCTGAGCTTTTCAATGCATGATATAAACAGACATAAAATCATCTCTTTGGCAAGGAGTGCTGTTATTTCAGTGTAAATCAACAAAAAGGGCAAATCAGGTGAAAAAATATCATTGCATTCTTCTGCTCTCTGGAGTTTCACCGACATTTTAAGGAGTCACTTGGCTTCCCTCATTGACAAGAGACTTGTGCTTTCTGTTTTGGGGAGGGATTTGATTTGGAGATGTTGCTAAGCTGAGACTTGCACCGTGTGCAGGGAAGAAGTCAGAGGAGTTGTTATTGTGAAGGGCGATACAAGGAGTACGATTGTGTTGTCATATGTCAAGTACCTCATTTCGTAATAAAATCTGTGGCTGAGTTCAAACATATTTATTCCCTCTTTTGCACATAAGTGGTGATTTTCTGTCGCTGTGTGATAAATCCACAGTACCTGTGGAGAGTTTTTCGGCAACAGATCTGCTGTTGAGGTAATACCAATAAAGCCGATGCTGTAATTATGCTGATTACATTTCTTATGAGGAAATGCTGAGAGACCTGGGTCTGTTTAGCCTGGAGAAGAGAAGACTCAGAAGGGACCTCATCAATGCTTATCAATATCTAAAGGGCAGGTGTCAAGAGGATGGGGTCAGGCTCTTCTCAGTGGTGCCCAGTGACAGGAAAAGGGACAACAGACAAAAGCTGGAACACAGGAAGGTCTTTCTGAACATGCAGAAAAAATTCTTTCCTTTGAGGGTGCTGGAGCCCTGGAACAGGCTGCCCAGAGAGGGTGTGGAGTCTCTGTCTCTGGAGATCTTCAAAACCCACCCGGATGCATTCCTGTCCAGCCTGCTCTAGGTGACCCTGCTCTGGCAGAGGGTTGGACTAGATGATCTCCAAAGGTCCCTTCCAACCCCTCTGTGATTCTATAGTATTACTTTACACAAGTCCTCCCTTGGAGGAGGTCCACACGTGCAGCAGAATGGGGTTACGCTTGCTGAGCCCCATCAGATGGGTGCTAGATGTTAACCTGGTGGCTGCTCAAGCTGAAAGCAGCCACACTGGGCTGAGCTGAGGACAACTGTAGGTGTCTGGGTTTGTGGGCTCAGCCCTCTCCCTGCCCAGCGTCTGTAGCCCGTGAAGAGTCCTGAGTGCTCTTGCACAGATGAAGACCACATCTAGACTGGGGAATGGGCTTTGGGTTTTACTTGTCTGAGGATGTAGATGGGTCTTGCGTGATGTGTAATGAGTATCATGGACCATTTAGGAGCCTTTCTCATCACGTGCCATATACTATGCAATGGGGCAAAACCAGTGACTCAAAACCTTTGTGTGACTCTGTAGGAAGCTATAAGGGGGCCTATAGGAGACATGGCAGGGATTCTTTATGAGGGAGTGTAGCGGTATGATGAGAGATAATGGTTTTAAACTGAAAGAGGGGAGATTCAGATTAGATATTAGGAAGAAAATCTTCACTGTGAGGGTGGTGAGACACTGGAACAGGTCACCCAGGGAAGCTGTGGATGCCCCATCCCTGGAGGGGTTCAAGACCAGGCTGGATGGAGCTTTGAGCAACCTGGTCTAGTGGGAGGTGTCCCTGCCCATGGCAGGGGGGGTTGGAGCTGCGTGCTCTTGAAGGTCCCTTCCAACCAAAACCATTCTATAATGATTCTGTGATAAGGGAATACACTTCCAGGGCCAAGACATAGTATCCAGAGCTAGAGCTAAAAGCTGAGGTTCCTGTCTTAGAATCATAGAATCATTTAGGTTGGAAAAGACCCTTGGGATCATCGAGTCCAACCATCAACCCTACTCTACAAAGTTCTCCCCTACACCATATCCCCCAACACCACATCTAAACGACTCTTAAACACGTCCAGGGATGGTGACTCAACCACCTCCCTGGGCAGCCTATTCATAGAATCATAGAATCGTCTAGGTTGGAAGGGACCTTAAAGATCATCTAGTCCAACCATCAACCTATTCCAATGCCTGACCACTCTTCCTGTGAAAAATTTTTTCCTAATGTTCAGTCTAAACCTACCCTGTTGGAGCTTGAAGCCATTCCCTCTCGTTCTGTCACTAATTGCCTGTGAGAAGAGACCAGCACCAACCTCTCTACAGTGTCCTTTCAAGTAGTTGTAGAGAGTGATGAGGTCTCCCCTCAGCCTCCTCTTCCTCAAACTAAATATAGAGGGTCTCTTGACAAGTAACATTTGCAAAACATGTGGTACCTCCTTGCTTGTGAGTGCTGCATTCCACCGCTGAGCTTTGATCAGTGGGTCTGTTAATATAGAAGAGATTTAGGTTTTAATTTTAAACAGCGGAACATTTGAACCTGGCCATGGGTGATCAGTCACACAAACCCGTGTCTGGATTTAAACAGGTGACACGTCTTCTGTAAGTTGACTAAGCTCCATTAACTCCCTTAACTCTTTGCAGGTTGCGCGCCGCGTTCCGAGGCAGGCCAAGTTTTTGCAGAGGCTGGTACGTATCACACGACGTCTTTATTTTACCTCGTGGGAATTGCACTTGCTTTACCTTTATATAGAACAAACTGTGTCAGTGGGTGATAGTAGGGTGAGATTCTGGGTAAAAAAAATCTTCATTTTGATCAATGAAACAGGTACAGGTTCTTCTGGTACTTCCCAATCCATCTTCTCAACCCCAGATTTGGAGAGAGGACAGTGAACATAAGCCTGATGAAATCTTATCAAATTTGAAGAGAAACGGAGAGTTTGCTTTCAAATTGGAAGATCTCTATTGATGCAGAGGCCAAAATTTACTGGAGAAAGGAAGAAAACAAGGAAGCCAATATCCTTCTTTCGGCACGGGAACCTCAGCTTTAAGGAGTAAACCTGCAGTTGTGAGATGTACAGAAGGTCTGTGAGATGAAGAGAAAACCAGTGAGATCTGGCTGTATTGCTGCGCTTTGGCTGAAGAGGCAGCCAGGGAAATTGCCATTCACGGCCAGTTATTTCTTCTGGCTTTTCTGAGGTACGGAGTTGGGAACTGGAGGAACTCATTTCACACACTGAGCAGCCATCCTACAGGTAATAGCTTCTGGTCGCTTTGATCTTTGACAGATTTGAATCAGCAGCCTGGAGGAGAGAAGCTCACGGTCTTATTACCAGTTTATTACTTCTAATCTGAGATACGGTCAATTTGTTTTGATGAAAGCACCTGATAAAGGTGAAAAACATGGAGCGTATTCCATTTTTCTTCAGCTCTCTTCTGTCTTTCCAAATATTTGATGTAAGCAAACATAAAATCATTTGTTTGGCAAGAAAATTTCACCTCCTAGTTCCTCATAATAAGCAGGACACCTTCATAAAGCATCCAGCCAACCTGCCTCATAGCAGTGTGCTAGTCTGCCGCCTTGGCATTCCCTAGCTTTATTTTTACTAGGGATAATAAATTGCAATAATAATAATAATAATAGTAAACGAATGGTTTGTTTTGCTTTTTTTTTCCTCTGTGCTGCCTCTCATCTTCTGAAGGCCTTAATAAAGAGTGGAGAAAACAAGGAGGCATTTGGGCAGCTGTGAGCCGGGGCACCGGGCGCTGATGGATTGTGCAAGAGCTCCAGGAAAACGCACAAGAATCGCAGCCTGGAACCTGGGCTGGCCGCCAAGCCCCGACCTACCAACCTGTTTGGAAACTGCCTCTGCCCCCCAAATTATGTTTTCTGTACACAAGGAATGGCAGATCCCTTCCAGGGGTGGGAAGATGAATCAGTTCTTTCATCCTCAGCTGTATGTGATGCCCTTGTTCAGTGTTTTGTTTTCTCCAGCAGCAGCTCCTAACCACCAAGGAAGACGGAGAGGTGTTGAATGTCTTGTTTTCCTTTGTTTTTGCCGTTGCTTGGTCTGTGAGGGTATCAGAGCAGGAGCTTGTTCAGTGGGATAGAGAGATACGACAGAGATCAACCGAAGCCAGGAAATAGTAGATTCAGCAAAAAAAAACCCAAAAGGATGTGGTTCTTCACATAAAATACCATTAGGCTGTGGAACTCCTTGCTACAAGATACTGTGGATGCTAAAAGTCTACATGGATTCGAAAAGCAGCTG
Organism: Arenaria interpres; assembly: GCA_013399435.1. Lineage (NCBI taxonomy): Eukaryota > Metazoa > Chordata > Aves > Charadriiformes > Scolopacidae > Arenaria > Arenaria interpres. Next base: position 154,276 of record VXAK01003935.1, on the reverse strand, counting down.
TGTAAAGTCATAGAAGAAAACACCACAGAGGTTTACTAAATACAAAAATACCACCTTTGGTTCAGGAGTTCCTTCAGCCACAAATCACTGAAAGCTGAGAGAGTATTTCTGGGTGGTATCAGTGGAGGTTGGACTGGTTTTATACTCTTCTCTAAGCGTGGAATATTAATCTCTACCAGGGACAGGCCACAGGGCTAGAATTGCCTTTGTTCTCACCCAGTGCAACCATTCTTATGTTCTTGTCATAACAAGTCCATCTCCTCTGTCATATTCTAAAGACTTTCTGACTTCAGATGAATCCCTCACTGCGTTCACAGCCTTAGTCTCGGTGTCAGACCTGTCACTGCAGAACCACTTGTATCTCAAATGAAAAGGTAAAGGGCTCAATCCTCTTTTGCTGTTGAGCTGTCAACTGTGTTTGAACCCACAGCTTATGATGAAATGCAGAACATGAGAGTGGATGCAGAAGATCTGGAACCAAAGAATTTGCTGTACTTTCAGATTCTTTCTTTTACATCTGTTATTAAAACCTCCATATCTCTTGCTGTGCCACAGGCAATTAGTGATATTGAAGGCTGAATGAAACATCAGCTCATTGTATCTGGAAACGTTCCTACAACACTACTTCAGATCGAAACTCCCCATCCTTTCCACCTTCAGGATGATGAGACTGAAAAGCCAAGCCATATCAAGGAAAGTCCAAGAAGAGCAGGGTCTAGTTGTAATCAACAGTGGCTGAGCAAAAGCTTCTACTGTCCTGAGGAGGGAACGTTAGATCTGAGAAGATGTGGTCTAGTCTAGAGCCATCTCACTGAGCTTTCTGAAATCAGGGAGAGGAATCTCACATTAAAGTGCTAATTTCATGCCGTTGTGCTCCATGTGAGCCAAGTCTGTGTTAAGTAGGATGTTCATGGACACAGCAGATCACACATTCTCCAGCTGTTAAAGATATCTGCCATGATTAGTTTCAGTTGAGACACATTTATCAGCGTCTTTCCAAGCCTTGAAAGTGGAGGCAGGTGGGGCCTTATTTCCAAGTCTGTTGGTAGTTTTGTGTTTCCACTGGATCCTCATTTTTACGTTTGTCTGGAATTCAGTAGCCCAGCAGCTTGGTTAGTTGGATGCTCACTTACTACTGCTTCTGATGCCATCAGCTACTGCAGAAATGATCTTGTTTCACACTTGCTCATACGAATGCTTGCTCCCATTATAAAGCAATTAGTCAAAATTATTTTTGTTTGGGAAAAAAAAATCCTGGAAGTGCAGCTGAAGAACATGTTCTTGTCTTCACAAATCTTATGTGGCTGTGACTTTTTATCAATCAACCTCAATAGGAAGAGTCTCAGTTTATTTGGCTTAGTGAAGTTGCTATGTATTTACAATGTATTTTACTCTTTAGCTTCTTTCTGCTTTGTTCAGTTTTTGACTGTTTAAGGCAACATACAGAATTTTTTTTTGACATGGACCGCACATGGTTAAATACACTGGAGTCTTCCAGGAAGAAAACTGTTGAGCTCCATGGTGATGTTGCTGTCAAAAAATCATGTTAGACTGGAGAAATGTTCCAACCCAGGACTTGTGCACAAAAACACATTCCCAAGAAGCAGAAATTGGCTTTCAGCTTCCATTGCTACATCGTGTGTCATTCTTCGCAGTCTCTGCTGCTTCTCTGCTGGAAGGAAGCCAGTGTGGGCTAAAAGGCTTAAAATATTTTGCCTGAGACATCACAGTGTCAGTGTTTCTTATTAAGCCTCTTCCATCCATTGGCTGAGAGCTCCAGGATGGATTCTCAGCAGAGGAGGACTCAACCTACTCCACTGACAACAGTTTTTCTGTTTACACAACTTAGGGATCTGATTGTGTGAATTTGAAGATGCTGCTTCATATGCCATGATCTCTGTCTTTCAAGAGGTCTTACATCTGCTCTCGTGCACAGTCCACAGGGCAGTTTCTCTGACATCAGTTCTGGACCCTATGGGGACATATTTTGGACTTCTCTTCCCAGACCATAAGGGACTGATCCTGTTCCTCTCACACGGTCAGAGTTGAAGGGTGCAATTTAGGATACATGTGGATTTTGTCAGTGTGTTTCACAACATAAAGCCTGGCATAATCAGAACCCTCATCCTTCCCGGACCCTTCCCAAGCACCGGAGAATGACTGTGGCCTTTGCTTTTGAGCATGAACAAAAGCAGTGCCATGTTCCTGGTTTACTTTCACAGCTCACCTGAAATTTTAAGTGCAAGCCCACCTTGCTTAGTGTTGACTGTTTTTCATAGGGGAGTCTAATACTCATAGGGTGGTAATTTGCTTGAGCGTGTTAAATATAAAGTGAAACACTGAAGGGGTGAGTTATCTAGCTGTGTTAATAGGTAACCTTTTGATACCTCCAGGAAACCAGGCCTCGGATGTCTGAATTCACTGTGAAATCCACAATCATCTCGCGGTATGCTTTCACCACGGTGTCGTGCACGATGGTGAACAGCGGATCTGAGGCACGCGAAGCTGTGTTTGAGATGCAGATCCCGGCTGCAGCCTTCATCTCCAACTTTACCATGTAAGTAAGTAGCGCTGACAGCTGGGTGGACAACGGTTACCCCCTCCCACAGGTCTCTCTCTGGTTAATCTGCAATAGGCCTCTGTATTGAGGCCTTTTTGCATTTCTTTGGGAAATATTAAACCACACACGTGATACACTCCATCCGAGACTGGTCGTGGCCTCAAAGCACACAGCAGGTCCTTGGATGATAGGTTGCTGAGATTCAAGTCCTCAATGTACGTGGGGAAGAAAATTATTCTATTTCCCATCTGAGTGTCTTTTGACAACTTCCTTCTCCTCCTTTCTCCTTGATTTGGACCAAAAAATCTCTCCCAGCCCTCAAAAACCTTTTCAATTAAAGTTTCAGCAACTCTGGCACACCATAGTTATTCCACCTAACTCCGACAGTGGGGCCTAAGAAGCTCCTTGTTGTTGCAGGTTCTCTGTACCATCAGTGGAGGAGGAGACCCGACTCCAACTAGCAGATAGGTTCACTTGCTGCTGGAGGTGCTAGTCATTCTATGTGGATAATAGAGCAAGTAGAGGGCAATCAAGCTCATACTGAAATGACTCTCTAAGGAATAAATTAAGCTTCTGGTTTCAAAAACATATCCTCGCTATGGGCAGATATTGGGGCCACAACGTCACACCTGACCATAGAAGATATAGGACCATCTCTTTTAGAAAGACTTCCATTTGCACTAAATAAGAAGTCTTTTGCCATCAGTCAGCCAAAATGTGTGTTAAGGGCTGTTTCCTTATGGAATCTGCGGCCCTGTAACTGATTCCCAGGGAGAAACATTTTATTTCGGGAAGCAGCTATTCGAGAGCAGTCATCCTGAATATTGCCATGTGTATTGACACAGATGGTGGATCAGAGACCAGACCAAAAAAAAAAAGCCCTCGTTGGGATTCTTGGCAATTGCTTTGCTTTCTGGTTTGCATTCTTATGCTTTGGGGACTACCTACTGAACTGGTATTTTAGAGGGGTAAACTCCTGGACTAAAAATGTACTCTGCTGGTATAATCAGCCAGGGAACTTCTAAGTTGGTGGCTGTGAATCCTTCTACAAGAAGCTGGCACTGTATATGGGTGCAGAGTGGTCATGCTGACATCTCTGGTCTCTTCAGGAGCATCGGCAACAAGACTTATTATGGAGAGGTGACAGGGAAAGAAAAGAAACCTGGCAGCGATGATAAAGCAAGGGAAAAGAAACCTCCGAGCCCTACAGATGGAAGGTAAGTGTTGTGTATTTACCTCTGGAAGAGTTGTACTCTCCTCCTGTCTCTATTTCGGGTGCTTTGACATACTCATCCATGATTTTACAGGAAGAAAGAACTAATCAGAATGTTATTCACGCTGCCTGGTGTCATTCCTGTACTCCAAATCATGCAAAATTGCATGTGGCCTTTTCTAGCCCCGTTACACAACATTGTCATGTCCAAGAGGTTCCAGAATGTACTTAAGAGGGAAAAAAAAGCTTGTTACTTCCTGAATAACAGGCAGGAAAGTTAAGGCACACAGAAATTCAGTGAGTTACAACTTTAAGACTACAAAGTTCGTTAGCGGTAGAACCACAAATTGCTGTTTGCAGTCATGTTTACTTGCTCTCTTCTCAGTGCTTGACTCGGCTTAATTCTCTTGGCCAAGCGCTGGCAGAAAGTCTCATCCCTTGAACTGTTCACCTGAATGTACTTCTTCAGCAGCACCCTAATTTCACAGGTGTCCAAATTTTCCCAAATACCTCTCAAATTTACGCACCATTGGATGGATTTTGCTTATCTGGAAAATCCTGCGCTATTCCCAGTTACCTGGTGCAGTAGCACTATTCCAGTGTGAACACACATGATCAGGAATAGCTAAAAAGGCTGTGATTTTCAGACCTGAGAAATGATGAACTGCAGGGAGGGAGAGGTCTGAGAGAGATCTGAACTTAGGAGTGATCTGTGGAAGGAGAGTAAGGAATTTTTATTTTCTATCTTTCATAGAAAAAGTAGAGAAAATTGAATGAAATTATCAGATGCCAGGTTGAAAATGGCCAAAATAAGGTATTCGTCACAAAAAATGTGTTTCGTGCTGCTAGAAATTGTGGATGCTAAACTTAATGTGGGTTCAAAAAGTGACTAGATGAATTTTTGGTAGGAAAAATCCATCAGGAACCTTTAGCAAAAGATGCTGTCTCAGGATCCAGGCACGAACTGGCAGAACCTGAAAGCGTTCATTATTTCTCTTGAAGCACTATATTTCTCTTGTCCTGCTCTGTTGCATCCTCTTCTGTAAGTGATTCCTACCTGTCATTGCTACCTGTCGTTGTTATACCACTGGTGTGGTCATTCCAACTGTCCTAAATGCTAACATTAAAAAAAACCCACTTTTTTATTTGTGGTAGAGAAATCAAAGTCTCAAATCCTTTTCAATAGTCACTGAATTGTGAGCATCACCAAAAATCTCACATCACTGAGTTCTGAAGTTACCCCTACGTGACATTAGAAGTTTCCATTCTTGTTATGTGGGTTTTTTAAATTTTCTTTTCACAAATAGTTGTGCCTGGCATCATGTCAGCGCCCGGTAGCTGGGCACTACAGTGCACTGTATGGGAGGTAGAGCATCTGAAGTTATCTCTGTTTAACAGAAGGGCAGCAGAAGCCAATAAAGGCTAAAGGTGGGAATTCATCTCACTGCAAATCAGCGAACAGAAAGCTGACTGAGAGTTGTGATGGCACACTCTGGTCAATCAGAAGAGGTGAGTCCTTTTAGAGAGATCTCCAGTGTTGGAATTGTCTTCAAGGGTCCTATTTCTCCTCATTGAGTATGGAGCTATAAACTGCTAATATTAGGGAAGAGGAATTAATTTCTGCTTTGCTTAAGTTACTGCAATGAGTCAGCAGTGGCAAAGTCAAGAATTAAATATTGCAAATCTTGCAAATCCTCTGCATAAGAAACCAAGAGACAGCTTTTCCTCTGGCTCTGTTCCATGTTATACATATTTGTCTTATTCCTCTCCATAAGAAGTCATCTCATCTTTTAAGACCTTTCCTCTTGTGAAAACCTCCTACGTGCTCAATGCTTTGTGAAGCATGAGGATGTTTTCTTGCCTGCTGGTTTCACGCATGCATTGAGAGGAAATATTTATATTTGACAAACAAAATCCAGATTCATAGAATCATAGAATCATATGGGGTTGGAAGGGACCTCTGGAGATCATCTAATCCAATCCCCCGCCAGAGCGGATCCACCTAGAGCAGGTTGCACAGGAACTTGTCCAGGCGGGTTTTGAATGTTTCCAAAGAAGGACACTCCACCACTTCTCTGGGCAGCCTCTTCCAGGGCTCTGCCACCCTCAAAGTAAAGAAGTTCCTCCTCATGTTTAGGTGGAACTTCTTATACTCAAGTTTGTGCCCATTTCCTCTTGTCCTGTCACTGGGCACCACTGAAAAAAGACCCAAGTCCCTCAGCCTCTCCTCATAAGAGAAATGCTCCAGGCCCCTAATCGTCTTTGTGGCCCTTTGCTGTACCCTCTCCAGCAGTTCCCTGTCCTTCTTGAACTGGGGAGCCCAGAACTGGACACAGTGCTCCAGATGAGGCCTCACCAGGGAAGAGTAGAGGGGCAGGATAACCTCCCTTGACCGGCTGGCCACACTCTTCTTGATGCAGCCCAGGATGCCATTTGCCTTCTTGGCCACAAGGGCACATGGCTGGCTCATGATCATCCTATTGTCCACCAGGACTCCCAGGTCTTCTTCCTCAGAGCTGCTCTCCAGCAAGTCAGCCCCCAACCTGTACTGGTGCAGGGGGTTATTTCTCCCCAGGTGCAGCACCCTACACTTGCCTTTGTTGAATTTCATTAGGTTTCTCTCTGCCTCTCATCATTCACTGGAGGAGGTGGTACTGGTGATGTGTATGGGGTGTGAAGGTGTCTTTGGATTTTCCTTCCAGGGAGAATGGCTATGAGACATTCAAAGCTTCTGTCTTCATTCCTCGCAAGATGCAGGCCAGGTTCCTACTGCATTATGAAGAGCTTTTGCAAAGGCGACTGGGAAAATACGAGTATACAGTCAGCATCCGGCCCCAGCAGCTGGTGGGGAGGCTACGAGTGGAGGTGAACATCCTGGAGAACTCGGGCATAGTTTCACTGGAAGTGCCTCCCCTTCGAAACAGCAAACAGAAAGGCAACGGGAAAGTTGAAGGTAAGGAGAGATTTTATGACCCTTGGTTTTGTTACTCATTGGTCCTAAATCACTTCTCAAGAACTGGGCTGGCAGTGCTGGGAGTTCTCCAAAGCAACCTTGGATAACTGTGTAGGCTGGTGTTCCATTCGCTTTCCCTCTGCTCCACATGAGGCGTTAAACAAAACCCCAACATTGCGTTAAAGCAGCATTGTCTAGGATCAAGGCTGTATTAGAAACTAGAGGACACATCTCATGAAGAGAAGAAGAAAAATGAACGTTAGCAGCTCATTAGGCATAAATCATTCTGGCAAATTGCAACTATGGCTCTATTGAGAGAGATACATCTTTTACTTTCCCTTTTAAACTCTTGCTTCACTCACCTTGTGACAGGTAGATTCCACCCAAGAGGTGGCTGCGCTTGAGTGACAAGCAAGTCTCTAAGCATTGCAGGCCACCAGCAATCCTTATTTAGAGATCTCTCGTTCCCTGGCAGGGCAGTCTCCAGGTTCATCAGACATCAGATTTCAGGATTATGAACTCGGTGGTGATGGGAATTCAGTCTTATCATAAAGGCTGATGGCTTTAGTTCTATTTTCTATAGATGACTATGTGCTATCTGTGCATAAGCACGTGGGAACTTTGAAGTTTAATGAATATTGGGCTGATCCCATCCAAGTCAGTAGGATTTATTTTTTTGTTTTCTATTGTCCTTACAAGCTTTGAGCTGGCCCTTCAGGCCTTGCGCTCAGCATTTGAGCAGGCTCTTCCCTGGCTCCACATCTCCTGGGAACTGTTTATTTTAAGTGAATTGTTTTTTCCATCCATCCACGCCAAGGCAGATAGGAAATCCTGCATTTTAGAACATGGGAAATTCGAAGAGGAAAATCCATGTTTTGCCAAAATACTAAGTGTTGTCCGAGTATCTGTTCTTACCCCCAACCGTCCTCCCTCGCTGTTCGGTGTTAAGGTAATATTTCCAGTGTAAACTAACAGTAAGGAGCACAGGATTCTGTGATTGCTACATGTTGACAAAAGTCCCTCACCAAAAAAAAGAGGGTGAGTCAGAGCTGGATGCGAGATATGGAGTTTTGTGGGAGTCGGTCTCCTCTAAGTGACAGCAAAATCGGTGGAGCTGTTCATGTCTGCCAGGTAAAGACCCTAAAGCTGGAGTTAAACTGGTTGCTCAGTGTGATCCTACTGATTTCATCCAAATCACCAGGAAAATCAACTCTCTCGGTGACTTGGACCAGCTTCAGGTCAAGACTCAGAAGGCTAATTAGTCTCTCTGCCGTACATCCATGCATTGTGTGATAAACATGCTCTGCCCCTCCTCAGGAGGGACAGGAAACCTTTTTCACCTATCGGGGAGTATCACAGCGTGTGGTGATGTATGGTTTCCTGCAAAACATCTGGCATTGATCGAGGTTAGAGGCCGACTAAGCAGAGCAGACACACTGTTGGTCTCGTACCGTATGGAAATTCCTATACGTAAATGACATACAGGGAAAACTCTCGTAACTTGCCGTCCAAACGGCGATTTGTGAGCACTGATCGTTCTTGGCACCGTGCTTCAGATTTAAAACAGCTCATCTAAAAATGGGCCCGAGCTCTAGGATTCCGTAATCCCCCCTAGCTGGTAAAATGTCTATAAAATAGATGTCCCATTGCAGGATGGGCGACGCAACTGAAGCTCAGATTCCCTGTGCTTTATCCTTGCTCAGAATTCAGTTGTAGACAGTTCCTATGTGGATCGAGTCTTCATTGGCACTCAGGTGAGTGCCACTCAGATGAGCCTGTAGGGTTAATGAATCCAGTAGGTTCGCTGAGCTTCTGTCTGATCTAAGGCAGGATGAGGAGATTAGGACATTATCAGCAGCCAGACCCAAAAAAAAAACCCAAACCCCAAAACTGGCAAAAGGGTCTAAAAAGGGTTGCAGAGAAGGACGGCTTGTTTTGGATAGGAGGGATTTATTGCTTGTGACCTCTTCTGGCCGGCAAAATCAATCACACTCGGAGCAGACAACGCGAACCTCCTGCCTTCCTAAACACAAATGGAAACCACAAGAATATTCCTAGGGAGGGCAAGGCCAAGGCAAGGAGCCTTTCACTTGGAAATCCAGTGTACTCCAGTCAGCTGTCATCTCTCAAGCTTGGCCCAGAAAGCAAAACCTCTGAGTCGTTAGATCCTCCCTGCAAAGCCTTCTTGCTCATATTGACACCCAAAGACTAAAGAGATCTGCACACGAAGTGTGACCTCCGGAGAAGGCTCTGGGTTTTTAAGTGAAAGACAGGTGAATCGCGTGCCAGGTCAGAGTGGCTGCTTGGCAGATGCACTTGGGATCAAACCAAGAAAAAGACAGAGCCTGGTCTCTTCTCAGGTTCCTGTGGCTTAAATCTCTTCAGTATTATTTGACTGGGAAGCTTGGCAGCAATCTAGTAAATAAGTGGCCAGCAAAGGATGCCAGAGCAGGCGCTGCCATGCTGTGTTACCTGTGGTGCCCCAAAGGAGAAGTCATGACTTAAAAAACGGACCAAATAAGGAACAGAGCCCTGCACATTGGAAAATGGTACTGCCTGACTGGTTTGAGTTTGAGTATGTCATGAAAATTCCCTTCCTCGATTTCCTGTGTCTACAGACATGTCTGTAGTATCACACAGTTATGGATAAAATATGAGATGTTGATAAGTATTAATAAATTACCTGGAGAGTATTGGGTGAAATGTGTGTTGTGACATTAAGTCATCAGTTAAATGACATTCTGAGTAATATGTCCAAAGCACCACCAGCCTGAAACTGTTCTTGAGGACGAGATGTATCTTCACAAGTCATTTAGGTACTTTTAACTCTGACTGACCTGGATAAGAAACTGATTTATTTTTCTAGTCCTGATCCTGAAGATTCAATGTGGGATAGGAAAATTAGGCTGAAAATCAAATCTCTTGGGCTCTAGAGCCATCAATAGCTCCACATGATGAGCACCAGCAGTGACAAATGATCATAACTGAAATGCCCACTTATTGTGGTAATACATGCTGTTAGCAAAACTAATGAAAGAAATAATAACAATAGTTTAGATGTCCAAAAGTAAAGAGTCCATTTCTGCCTGCTTTTGGCTGTAGGGACCCAAGACTGGACTTGGTTCCACACAGATTTACAGTGATTTATGAAAAGTCAAGCTGTGCTTTGCTATAGATAGAGGATCTTGGAAAGTCCTACCTATATCCTCTCTGAATATGGAGCAGAGACAATGATGACAGGTCTTTCCAGGATATTTCCTTTCTCAGTGACTCCTGTATACACAGGTCCATCTGGGGGTTGTATTTTTCCCAAAGGAAGATATTAGGCATGTGAGTTTTGGAAAAAGTCATCTCTTGGCATGTGCAGGTGTTGTCCTCTGTCACATACAAACCCCAAAACAGGAGACATTGAAGCCAATGATCTCAGCCTTCTTTGGTGGCCTCAGAATGGAGCCTTTTTCTCAATGATGTCCTACCCAGCATCCTCAGGGATAACTGTGGGACCTCTGAGTCCTTTAAGGACATTCCCATAGGGAAACTGTCCTTTTCCTCCAGCGAAGCAGCGTGAGAACTAGTCATGAACTTGGGCAGGGAGACAGCAGGCTGCTTGAGAATGGCTATTTCTCTTCGAAGTCATAGGTCTCAGAAAGGTTTTTGTTTCTTATCACGGTTGTCTAGAAGTCTCTATGTGTTAGTGGAGGATGAACTTTGCATTTGAGCTCTAATCCTGACTTTGCCAGTCTCCAAAATAATTTAGGTCTAACTGTTCATCGTGTGAGGATGACAGTTTCATATGAAATATGCTTTTTCCTGCTCCATTTACTTCTTTATCTGAATTTGGTGGAAAGTTTGTCTAAAGGTCCTATTTACTACCTCAGTGTGAGCACTGACCAGCTCAAGTCATTGGAGCTCATCCATGCTCTGTGCTCTGCAGTATCTCATAGATTCTCCTCTCTCAGTCACTTGTTTGAAAAGAACTGGGGCGATAAACAGAGGAGAGTAATTGTGATCCAGATTTCAAGTGCTGCTTAAAAAAAGAAACCTAGGGGAAGACACAGTTAGTGTATTCAAATATACAAAAGGCTGCTGCAAGGAGTAAAAAGAATATTGTGCTATCTGTGTCAATAAGAGAAAAAATAAGAAGTCAAGGGTTTATAATGCAGAAAGAAAAATGTAAATTAGGCATTGAAAATGTCTAACAGTGAAAAAGTGATGCTCTGGAAAGGATTGGCAAAGGCAGGAACTGTGTTTCCATTGCTGGAGGTCTGGAGTGTTTCCAGAACATGTCATAAAACGAAGTGGGAAGGGATTTGGTGTAGGAACGTGGGATAATCACAGAATCACCATGGTTGGAAGGGACCTCTGAGATCATCGAGTCCAACCTTAAAAAAAAATCCCCCAAAAAAAACCCCAAACAAAAAACCAACCAAACAAAAAAACCCAACAAAAACCAAACAACATCAACAAAAAAACCCAAAAAAACCAACCAACCAACCAACCAAAGAACTACAAAACACCCCACCACATCACACCCACCCACAAACCAATAATCCTGGGCACTAGAGCATGCCCTGAAGAGCCACGTCTACATGTTTCTTGAATTACCTCCAGGGATGGTGACCTGCCCACCTCCCTGGGCAGGCTGTTCCAGTGCCTGACCACCCTCTCAGTATAGTAAAATTAGATAACCTGACTTTCAGACCTGATTTCTATTATTCCGGGAGAAAATAAAGTAATTTTAGACCTTTTCTATCAGAGCATTTTTTGTTCTGTCCTGGAACTGGGAGATGAGTAGCTGTGAAGAATATGGGGGAGCTTCCCCAGCTATTCTTGTCACTGACAGTGACTACATGAGGCAGCCTGGGGTACCTCCTCTCCAGGGGTTCCTGAAGCACTGTCTGTATTACAGGGGATGACATGTCTGACCTCCAAAGAATGTTTTGAGGAGCAATAGAGGAATGCAATGTGGTGCACGTGATCCTGTCTAGATTCCACAGTGCTTTACAAAACTGGATGCATGCGATTACGCCCGTTTCACAGGTGGGGAAACTGAGGCATGGATTGGCTACCTAACTCAGCTCATTTCGAATTAGTCCATAGAAATGCCAGGACTGGAACTCCTGCTGTTGTGGCACAGCATATTGTGTTCACCCATCAATGCGCTTTTGGCAGAGACACACAGAAGTGAAGTCCAAAGGCTACAGCCAGAGATAAGGGGAGGTATAAGGGGACACCTTCTGTTTCCAGTGTGAGACTGACTTTCACAGCCAGGCAGCCTCATCAACGACAGTGCTTGTTTTTCAGCAGCTGAGGAAAAGCAATGTGAAACCCTCAAATAGATTAGAAAATATAAATGAACTGTTAAGCCATTCCTATGAATTCTGGCCATTTCTCACACACTGACAGTTAAAGGGGATTTTGGAAGTGGTGGAAGACAGATGGAAAATCCAGGAAGGCCAATACAAACAAATCTGATGCTTTGTATATTAAAAATATATTACATCTGTTGATTCGTGAGATCAAAGGGCAGCTATAAAAGTAAAAACAAATCAAGATTGAGGTAAAGTCTTACAGAGCTATTGATTTATGACTTTTCGTTGCCAGAATAAGTCTGAACTGTACACAGATTTTAGAAAAAATGTCAAAGCTCCAGGCAATCACTTTATAATGATTATGGACCGCCTTTAAGGTCCAACACTAGTGTCCTTAAATGATTCCAATGTACTGGCTGGGATCTCTCTCTATTTCTGTCAGGATGGATGGATTGGAATTGGCATAGTCAGAGAAGCCACAATGCAGAGTCAATTCTTGACTTTACGGAAATTGAGTAATATCTATCATTCAGCCTCCTTAGTTAAGACTTCTGCTGATGAGCTTGTTTCACATTCCAGGTCCTCCAATTATAATTTATTTGTGTAGAAGTTGGGCCTATGAGAAAACCTTTCCCTGCCTCAGTAGTACAGTCTTGTGCCTTGTCTATTCAGAAGACACTCACGGGATGGCTACAAAGGCAATGGCAAGGGCCACAAAGATGATTAAGGGCCTGGAGCATCTCTCCTACAAGGAGAGGCTGAGGGACTTGGGTCTTTTTAGTCTTGAGAAGAGAAGACTTAGGGGGGATTTAATCAAATACTTAAAGGGAGGGTGTCAGGAAGACGGGGCTGGTCTTTTTTCGGTGGTGCCCAGTGGCAGGACAAGAGGAAATGGGCACAAACTTGAGTATAAGAAGTTCCACCTAAATGTGAGACGGAACTTCTTTACTGTGAGAGTGGCAGAGCACTGGAACAGGCTGCCCAGAGAGGTGGTGGAGTCTCCTTCTTTGGAAACATTCAAAACCTGCCTGGACAAGATCCTGTGCAGCCTGCTGTAGGTGGACCCGCTCTGGCGGGGGGGTTGGATTAGATGATCTCCAGAGGTCCCTTCCAACCCCATATGATTCTATGATTCTATGGCTGTAAAAGTAAAGCCAAATCAACAGGGAAGTAGCATCCTAAAGTGCTATTGATTTATGACTCTTACTTTTATTCCTTTGCCTAAAGGAATCAACATTGTACATGGTCCTTTAGAGTAAACGGATAATCGTTTTATAAACCCACAAGAACCCTAGTCCTGGCATTTCTATGGACTTTGAGCTGTGGGAAGTCAGGTGAATTAGGTAACCACTCTGTGTCTCCATTTTCCTACTTGTTAAATGGGCATAATCATATGTATCCGATTTTGTAAATCACCGTGGGATCTGGATGTGAAGTGGATTGTGTTCAATGTTGCATACAGATGTCACGTCGCGTTCCTCTAATGCTGCTCAAAGTGCTTTGCAGAGGTGGAGAAGTGTCACTCTTTGTTATATAGACAGTGTTAAAGGAACCCTTGGAGAAGAGCTTCCCAAGAGTGCCTGCACTTGTCATTGTGAATAGTATTGTTAATGGGTTATAGCACATAATTAAAATTATCCTAAAGTAGATATCTATGTCTGGCAAGATGTATCATACCCATCTCCCCTGACACTCTTGACCTGATCTCCACTGAGCATAATGGGAGCCTAAAAGATAAGCTCAGATGTAGGTACTTGCATTGTGAACACCTAAACTGGAACTGAATCCAGAACTGAATCTCACCGATATTTTCTTTTCCTGGCCATCCCACAGACTTCTTGGGCCATTTTTGGCAAAGATTTGAGACATCCTTCCCCCTGCCAGTATAATTAAGCAGCTCATTCCCACCAATTCTAATCGCATGAGCAGATATAATAGAACTTCTGGGCCTCGGAGGAGTGTTGGAGTAATCACTGTGAGAGTTGAAGCACCCAAGAAGAACATCAGTTGAGAATCTATTTTGGTGTGTTTCAATAGCTGATTAGGATAAGGGAGAAGGCCCTCAAAATCTGGGGAAGTTTGAGGCCAACTCTGACCTATGCTCAGTCTCAGGTAAGGGTCCTTGTGGATTTCAGAGGGAATGAACAGTTGGCACAGCAGAAGAGTGGAAGGTGGGATTTTGGCCATGCAGAGAGACGACAAATCTCCATATCCCTCAACTTTAGCAAATGAACACAGCTAACAAGACAAGCAGAGGTTCCTCCAAGGTGCCTCAGACTTAAATGGTTGCCTTTCTCTGAAAGGCGCAACTCTCTTCATTGGCTCGGGAAGGGCTCTTGGAGATTAGGGTGGCTTACATCTCAGGGGTGCAGTTTGCACGGCTGCACCACCAAGTGCTGGATTTTGTCTCAATCAGTAAGACTGAAATTGTAGACACTACAGTGATAACTCTTTGCTGAACATAAAGGCAGTTAAGATGACTTGTTTGGATGTAGACATTACACCTAAGATGCTTGTCAGATCAAGTGATCAATTACTCAGATCAGTCCCACCTCACATGCCTACAGTTCTCCAGAACAAGTCACCTCAAGAACTCTTTATAATCAATAGGGAGAAATCTGCCGTGTGATTCATCTAATCCTAGAGGAAATGTTTAAACAGGTCAAATGAATCATATTTGCACTGACTGGCAGGATCTCAGGTAGAGGATTTGCATTCTAGATGTCTAGATTTGAGTGGAATAAATACCACAAACGTGTCTGAAGTTGTGTGTTCACCCAGAAAGCAATTTACAGTCACACAGAGAATATCTGGCCTTTGAGTTCAGGGACTTCCAAACTGAAGTGAGCACAGGGATTTTGCCTAAACATTTATACGCCGGATAGCATTGCATCGTTGGTTTCAGTTTAGAATTAGAGGGGAGGGGTTATGTGGTGTTAAAAGGGTGTTAGTCTTGGTTTTGTTTCAGGGCTCTGCCAAGGGCTGTCACTGAAACAGTTCCTTTTCAGAGCTGAGGGCTCTAAGACAGCTCAGCGTTTGCCTGTTTCAAAGCCCTGACGAGGGCTTTCACTGAGACAGCATCACAAAGCTGTGAAGATAAATGATTTATTGAAGTGACAGATATAAGGGTTCAGAATTGCCGTTGATAAATGCACCTGCTGTGATAGGGGAAATATACTACAATAATGCTAGCAAAATAGATAAATACATGAGTAAACGAATAAATGAGTCAGTGAATAAATGCTAACCTGGGAGTTCTTCATCAAGAGGTGAAGGCACGATGCCTACCAAGAAGGTGTCCCTGGCTTGGTAGGGGAAGAGGAGCACAGCCCATTGACTGTTTCTTCTACGTCTCAAGTTTCTTCTCCCTCGGAGAGATCTCTCATCCAGCTACCCTCCTTATGGCCCTTTATATCCTAACCTTATCTGAAGCCCTCCCTGGGGTGATGTTTTAGCATGATTTGGGTGAAGAGTTGGGTGCTATAGTCATATATGCTTAGTATTTCTTCCTTTTGCTCATTATCATACTTAGGGGTGTCAACTTTAATACTCTCTTTGTGGATAATTAAGCGAAAGGTCTCATTTTGGGCACTGTGGCATTCAAGATTCTGTGCTGAAGCCATTTATCTACCTATTCCTGCATTTCTGCAATTTTGAGCCACAGCAGGACCTTCCTGCTACCACAAGACTCCCTCCTTCGGCTGGTTTTCAGGACCTGTTGGCTCTCCCCCCACCAGGGTTCGAACAGGAGACAAGGGGTCATGAGTGTGGTTAGCCTCTTATATACCAAGTCCCAGAGGTTATTAAGTTCTTATTTTATCACTGGCGAGGCGAATCTTTAATCTCAGTATGTAACTCTGCTAGTTGACCTGACTCCGTGGTAATACTGTGTGTGCTGTGCTTAGACGTCCGTAAGACAATGGGAAAAACCTTGTAATATCGTGGTTTTATCTCAACAGGTGATGTTTCTCCTCCTCCTTCTACTGTAGTTGGACATACCAAAACCTTAGCCAAAGTTACGTTCAATCCCAGTGTTGTTGAGCAAACCAGGATCGCCCGAAATGGCATTTTGGGAGACTTCATAATTAGATATGATGTCAACAGGGAGCTGAGTGTTGGGGATGTTCAGGTACTGTACACATGACTCATCTTTTCTGTTTTATTAACTGTACCTGAGACGGTTCAACTGCCTTGCATGCTCTGAATGTCCTAGAAAATGTTATCCAAGTGAAGGCTACTTCTCCATCTTGTAAGAACTCTCCAAAATCAAACCATTCCATTGGTAGCCACAAGATGGACTTAAAAACCACAGGTACCTTCACTGAGTTTCTTTTTTTGTATCTGCTTTTGAGTTTCTCAATATACTGGCTGTATGTATCTGGATACAAGGCCAGTCGCCCAGATGTGTGTTGTGGTCCTGATCCCTGAGTACACAGGTTATGTCCTTACTGTGTTTGGAAGGAAACCCCAACGTCCACCATGGAAGGAGGTGTGGAGAGCTCCAGAAGGCTCCCCCAGTTTGGATAACCAGGGGACCAGAATTAAGAGGGACACCAAGGAGCACTCATATAGAATCATAGAATCATAGAATGGTTTAGGTGAGAAGGGACCTTGAAGATCATCTAGTGCCAATGCCCCTGATGTGGGCAGAGACACCTCCCACTAGACCAGGTGTCCAGGGATGGGGCATCCCCAGCTTTTCTGGGCAACCTGTGCCAGTGTCTCACCACCCTCACAGTAAAGAATTTCTTCCTAATATCTAATCTAAATCTCCCCTCTTCCAGTTTAAAACCATTACCCCTTGTCCTATCGCTCGACTCCCTCATAAAGAGTCCCTCTCCATCTCTCCAGTAGGCCCCTTCCAATGTAGACACAGACCCTGAAAGCAGAATGGGGTGTGCCCAACCAAATATCCCATAATGATCTGTGTGGAACATTGCATCATGACCTACCTTCAATTCCTGACTTCCTTGCTCTTCCGCAGATTCTTAATGGATATTTCGTCCACTACTTCGCCCCCACAGATCTTCCTCCTTTGCCAAAGAACGTCGTGTTTGTGCTTGACAGCAGCGCTTCCATGGTGGGAACGAAACTGAAACAGGTGAGGTCCTTGCATTTATTACAGACTGGTGGGCTGTAAGGTTGCAGAGAGCTTGGTTCAGGC
Source organism: Arenaria interpres (assembly GCA_013399435.1). NCBI lineage: Eukaryota > Metazoa > Chordata > Aves > Charadriiformes > Scolopacidae > Arenaria > Arenaria interpres. The sequence continues at coordinate 137,074 of VXAK01003935.1, read as the reverse complement.
TTCATCTCACCCAGATGGGTTCTTCTGCAAAATGTTTTGTATGTCTGAGGTGAGAGGAGGCTGTGAAGAAACCTCAAGGTGAGACGATTTACCTGCAATGAGAAATTATCATGTTAGTGAGAATGGGATGGGAACGGGGAGTGCAGAGGACTTCATCGCTCTGTAAAAAAGGTCGGTGGTGTCAAAATGGAGCTAGGGTGCTGCAGGTAGGATTGTCCTGGGCAGTTCTGTTCTGAGCAGTTTGAAGAGAGGCAGACTAAAGAGAATTCCCAGGAACGTGCGTTCAGCAGACCATTGTATCCAACTTAACAGCAGAGAGAAGGTACTGCTGTCTTTAAATGACCTTGGCAAAAACCTTAGCAATGTGGGTTCTGTTGAAAGAAAGGTCAGTTTTTCCGATTTAAGACTCTGAGTCTGAAAGCGTAAATCTCAGACATTTTTCCAGGGCACAGATCTTAACATGAGCCAACACACCAAGCTGAAGAGCACATCACCAGTGCTTGAAATTGACCTTTGACATTTAGGCTGGTGCCTAAATGTTTTTGCTTCTTCAGTTCTCTGAGCTGGACAGATGGAAACCATCTCCAGTTCAGGAGCCAAGTAGCTGGCTTGGAAGGGCACCGTGTCTCGGGGAACGTACTCTTTTCTCTCAGCACACTGTTATCAGTCTAAACTTAAAGTAGAGGTGAATTAGGACTTCATTTCTGTTCTGAATGATTTGGCAGGTATATCTCAGGTCTGCACTCTCACTGGAGAGGTAAATCCAGTTTCCATCTTATACATCTGTGCAGAAAAGGAGAAAAGCCCTGGTAGGGTTAGTGTTGTTTCCTTCCATTTGAAGACTTGCCCCACAGACGTGAGACATGGAGAGGTTAGTTGGCTTCTCTCTGTTGAACGGCCGCATCTTTACCTGCTGCCTTCTCACCATGGCTGAGCTAATGACAGCAGAAAGTGACACTTGCCACACAGGTTGACACCAATATGGGGCAGTTTCAGCTTGTGTGGATGGTATGGTGTTGTAACTCTACTAGAATGACTGAAGGCCAATGGCTTCAACCTGTATCTTGGCCAGCTAAGGAGCTCTAATTGGTCGCTTTCCTAGAACATGCTGATATTTCTGGAAGTATGGTTATTTGAGACCTTTTTTTTGTTTCCTTGGCCACCAACACTTGCCCAAATGCCCTTGAAAACACAGACTGTGGTCATTCTGTGACAGTTCTCTGTCTTTGAACAAGGACGTTGGAGGTATATGTGCCTTTCTCTCTCTCTGTAAAACTTTACTATCTGAATTTCACTGAATTTCACTGAATTTTTTAGAGTTGGAAGGGACCATAGAGATCATCTAGTCCAACTCCCCTGCCAAAGCAGGACTACCCAGAGCGTGTCAGAGCATGCCACTCAGGACTGCATTCAGGCGGGTCTTGAAAATCTCCAAAGAAGGGGACTCCACAACCTCCCTGGGCAGCCTGTTCCAGGGCTCTGGCACCCTCACTCTGAAAAAGTTTTTCCTCATATTCGAGTGGAACCTTTTATGTTCCAACTTGTGCCCATTGCCCCTTGTCCTCTCACTGGCAACCACTGAAAGAGTCTGGTTCTCTCCTCCTTCAGCCCGCTCTTGAGATACTAAATCTGGTTTTAATAGTGATCATAAATCTTAATTTAGAAGCTGTGTCCCCTATTAAATCAAATGATCTCCACTGTGAGCTAAAATGGAGTATGACTTTTACAGCTCCTAATTATCTTCCCCAGTGACTGGAGCAGCAAACAGAGAGTTGTTAACAAACATATCTAGGAACGTGCTGAATGAGGTCTTGAATGAAGATGCCTTTGAATCTCTACAAATTCCTGTGGACAGAGCCCGGCACTTGGCTTTCTGTTATCTTTCTGCTGAAAAATGTCTGCCTTGCCTGGCAGAATAAACAAATACTGCACAAATGCCCCCAGTCCTGCACGCTGAAAACCAACAGTAAGCGATACAGCCCTGAACCAGGGAGATTAAGAATCTGAAGGGCTTTTGGTGCTAGTGTGAGCTGCACAAGTAGTGCCTTGGGTCAGCAGATTAACCTTGCGCTATAAAAGCTTTTATTCTCCTCCTGAGCATATTAGTGTTTCGTTTTCCTACACTTGCAAGAAACAACATGGCCAGGGATTAACCCTTGAAGGTCCACTTCGTAGCTTAGCCAGCTCCTACTGCTAAACATACATGAATCTCAGGTTAATTAGCTACAAATAGGTGCCTCTTGAGCCTGAAGTGAGACAAGTGTCTAGGCAGAACCTTTGTTGAGGGTATACCTAATTTTTTGCCTGTTCTCTCAGATATACTCTTTTTATGGAGAACCACTGGAGGAGTGCTATGTGCAGGAAGCGCTTATGTTCCTCTGATTTCAGCTTTCAACTGATTTCAAGTTCCAGAAAATGGAACTTCTTGGAATTATTACCTAAATCATAAACCCCACACACAGATTAGTCAAGGAAAGACCAAAAGCTAGGACTGGCTGAATAATACGCCTCTTTTGGTACACTAAGAAAGCGTGATCACTTACAGCCATGACCCATGTCTGCTCAGTGGCCTTTTTTACCCAATTGTTGTTGTTATTAAGATGTTTGTTAAATTACAGACACGTCCCCTGGTGGCAGGCTACATCTGAGCAGAGGAAATGCCTCCTTTTCTTCTTTTCTCTAGGACTCTTGCAGCTGTGGTGATCTGTGGTGGTGTGTAGAGAGCTGGGAATTCCCAGGGGACTGTCATTTCTCTCTACTGAGTCACATGCAAGATCAGCTAAAAATACAGTCAGCGCTTGTAAAGAGTGCGCTTTCAGGTCAGCTGCACTAACTATGGCAAAGGACAGTTCTTAGGGTTGTATAAGCAAGAATGAGAAAGTTTCTTATGAGAAATGAGCCGTGCCCCCTTTTCTATAGTAACCCAAGGAGATTTTGTACTCTTGTCACCTGCCTTCATGGAGTTAGTGGCAAAGTGAGTCAAATGAGGTCAGGATTTCATGCAGCCTGAAGTTCCCACAGTCTAATTGTGAGTCATTTGTTCTTTTCCTCTCCCAAGGTTTTCCTTTTCCTACATGAATTTTTATCTGTTCATGCCATCCTTTTCTTCCTAAGATATATCAGTCTTTGAAGCAAGAAGGTGTCCAGACCCAGTTGCAAACACATATAGTAATACTGGTTGACCAGCTGAAATCAAATCATAGAATCATCTAGGTTGGAAGGGACCTTTCAGATCATGGAGTCCAACCATCAACTTAACACTGACAAAAAACATCATTAAACCATGTCCCTCAGCACCATGTCTATCCATCTTTTAAATACCTTTGGGGATGACAATTCCACCACTTCCCTGGGCAGCCTGTTCCAATGCTTGATAACCCTTTCAGTTTAAATTTTTTTTCTAATATCTAATCTAAACCTCCCCTGGCACAACTTGAGGCTGTTTCTTCTTGTCCTATCGCCTGTTACTTGGGAGAAGAGACCCCACCTCTTTGCAACTTCCTTTCAGGGAGTTGTAGAGAGCCATAAGGTCTCCCCTCATTGAGACTTGAGACATACTCCTCACATCACGGAGACATACATTAGCTTTTGGGAGAACATCAGCTAGTGTGATATTCCTCCTGCAGTTTTCACAGCCTCTGAACTCTGGTAATGTCTAGCAGAGTCATCTGTGTCACAGCACTTCACCTCCACCGAGAATCTGGGCCTTTGCAGCAGTCACCATCTAGCACTGGCAGGGAGACAAGGGTCAGGAAGAGAAAACTCTCAAGCTTCATGATAAAAATTTTTCTCTTGTGTTCAAGACTTTGCACGTCACAACTGCTGTCCCACTGGCAAGGAAAATACTGGGTTTGTCCTCAAAAGCTTTTTTCTTTCATTTGCAAAGAGACAGTAAGTTCTGTGCAGAATAGTTGCTTTTAACAGGAGCCCGAAGAGCCTGGGGAACAGGTTACCTCTGTAAGGTTTACTAAGAATCAAAATTATTTGCCCTTTGAGCAGTCTGGCCCATGTTTTTTTATGGTACCTTTGGCTTTAGATATGGAGGGGGACATAGAAGTTTGACATTGGTCTAACTAGGGGAAATAGGAGCCAGTCAGAAGTTCACCAGCTTGTGATTATCCCCTGCTTCACTAAACATGGTGAAGAAAGACCATTATCAGCCCAGTGTTCAGTGTTACAGAACAAGCATGTTCCAATCTGGGACTGTGTCCACAAGAGGATGGATTTTACAGAATCACAGAATCTTCTAGGTTGGAAGGGACCTTAAAGATCATCTTGTCCAACCATCAACCTAATTTTGACAAAAATAAACCCCCACACAACAAACAAAAAGCAACCCCATCACTAAACCATATCTCCCAGCACCATATCAACCCGTCTTTTGAACACCTCCAGGGATGGTGCCTCAACCACCTCCCTGGGCAGCCCATTCCAATGGCTGATCACCATTTTGGTGAAAAATTTTTTCCTAATATCCAGCCTGAACCTCCCCTGGCGTAACTTGAGGCCATTTCCTCTAGTCCTGTGACCTGGGAGAAGAGACCGACCCCCACCTCTCTACACCCTCGTTTCAGGTAGTTGTAGAGAGCAGTAAGGTCTCCCCTCAGCTTCCTCTTCTCCAAGCTGAATAACCCCAGTTCGCTCAGCCTCTCCTCATAAGACTTGTACTCCAGACCCCTCACCATCTTTGTTGCTCTTCTCTGGACCTGCTCCAGCACCTCCATGTCTTTTTTATGGTAGGGAGCCCAAAACTGGACACAGTACTCGAGGTGGGGCCTCACCAGTGCCGAGTACAGGGGGACGATCACCATTTGCAGATGTTTTACAGACACACAGTAAAATGTAGTGCTTTCAACCACAGATTTGTTTCACTTTACATTTCCCACAGGCAGTAAATGCCCACACACTCAGTTAAAGAGTTGGCTACACCGCAATCCTGGCAACTTGTCAACAGGAGCGTGCCAGGCTGTAATTTTCTTTGAGGTTAATTGGGCTAGGAGGAACTCACCTGAAGCTGGGACCTGTGGTATATTTGCCAATGCTTCAGTTTATTTGCCTGCATCCATCCAAGGGACACTGTCGGTACCCTTGGTGTGTTACCCACACTGTCTAAGCCCTTCCGAGGGCCTGAGTGCCTTACACATGTCCCCAAATCTCTGTCCCTCAGCACACAGACTCCCTCTGCCTAGTTTCAGGGTGGTGAGAGAGCAGAAAAGCACCCAAACACTCGACGTTCTCACTCCAAACTCTTGCTGCTGACCTGGCTGTGGGCCTGTTGCCTACAAGTCCAAATAATGGCTGCTGCCCAGGAGAACTGCCTTCAATCACATGGGGACTTTGGAAAAAATGCTAATTCTAATTACAGACTTTAGTGAGTTTAAAGCTACCGTGAAGAGGAAAGATTTGTCAGCTTTTCCATTTCTGTTGGAAAACAACAGCCCGAGTGAACTGAGGTGCTGTATGCAGTGTCTCCAGCCCCGACAACTTCATGCAGCTGCCTCCTGCTTGGCAATACACAACAGCAGTTTCATCTCAGTCCTCTCCGTAGGTGTGAACTACTGTAGTAGGATCTACTACAGTAAATAAGACATCAGATCCAAACAGACTTTAATTGCCCAGCTTCCAAGAAAGACTCGTCTTTCTTGGAAAGTACAAGCAAGTACTTGTCATGCAGCAAAATAACCTGCCTTCCCCAAAACCTAGAACTTATAAATAATGACAGGATTATACAGAGAAACAAGAAACCTTCAGAGCAAGATGCCCTCAGATGCTCAGGACAAGGAGAATCTGCTTCTGGTCTCAGGACTAACAGCCAACATATCCCCAGCTGATTTGCTCCATGCTGAGGCAGTAGAAGTAGAGACAGAATTTCCCAGGAAGACCCCATCCCACCTACAAATGGCAAGTCCTTTCATTGGGTTCAGAGTAAATAGGATGCAAAAGCAGAGTATGGCATGGAAATGTTGCTGAGACTCGAACTGAAACCCCGTGAAGACCCTGAGGGTTCTCCCAAAAGCTTCAGTGAGACCTTTGCTGAATTCATCAAAGGAGGAATTGAAAACAGGTGCTACTGAAGTGAAAGACACAGCCCAGTAATCACCAGATAAGTCCATGGTGAAAAGAAAACTGCTAAATCAAGCTGGGAAGTCTGTCCAGGGATCAAGGTCATTTTGGTCTATGACCAGCTGCAGTGAGACAACTACAGCACAACTCTTGGTCTGAGACTCAGACTGGGACTAAGGGCCCAGACTGGAGCTTAAATGGGTAGGAGTGTGGTTGGAGGCCCCAGGTGGGGCTGGTCAGAACCGTTAAAGCTTATTAGTATGCTCAAAGCTCTGGCATATACATGCAAGTCCATGAAGCTATAGATCTGGGTTTTTTAGTAGTCCTTTCCAAGCTGCAATTGTATTTTTCCAGTTGCTGGAGCAATACCTGGAAGCCAGAGCTGGCTTCTGTTCCTGTTTTCATCCTGGATCTGTTATGTGAACTTAGGTAGGTTATTTTCTTTGTCTGTGCTTGTCTCTTTGCAGAGTCTTGTCTGTTTTGCTGGGTGTTTAGCAGGGCTTTTGGCTGTATATGACCCCCTGAAGTCTAAAAGACACCTGGTCTTTGCCAAGACCTAAGCTATTAGTCTAACACTGCTTGCAACAACGCTGCTGTTTCCAAGTAAATACCCCTTCACCCTGATATGGGATGTACACTCCACGTTGCCCAACTGGGACAGTGTGTTTCTAACTGTGAAGAGCACTCAGAAGTGCCTGTGGGACCTCACGTGGAAGCCCGCTGGAGTGAGGTTCTTCCATGTTATATTACTGTATGAAGTCATCAAACGGTGCTCACAGGCAGTTCCGACTCTGTGGTCCGCACGGTGTAATATGAGGCCCTCTAGGAATGAAGGATACGATAATATCTGTGTCATGAGGAGAGAGCTTTTGCTTGGATAGTTACCCCTGATGTAGTGACTTCATCTTCTCCCAAACATCTGCTCTCTTCTCTGCAGAGTTTTGGGCAAAGGCTTGGCCTTATGCTTATGTCTGAGGCAGCGGCTTGGGATGGAAGTGGGCAGGAGAAGGGTTGGAGGCAGAGATGTGCAGGAGGGAGTGGGGATCCTGGAGCTGGAGATGCTGAGGGAATTTGGAAGTAGGGAAAATGGGAAAGGGAGCAGGTGTTGGAAGTCTGTGGCTGACTCTCTGGTGGGAAAAAAGGCAAGTTTCTCTTTTTAAAGAACAATGAAGTGTTCTTGTATTGCTTAATGCTAAACCTGAGCAAAACTGCGGGGTCTTTGCTCCAACACTGTTACCATCCCTCACTCACTGGAGATGAAAATGAAGAAATCGCATCTAAAAGTAAGAGGTATCTCAGTTCAAGGAAAAAAGACCAGAGCCATGGGAGAAGGTGGCTATAAAGTCACAGCCTCTGCAGAGGGAGAACAGATACTTCATCGCTGTGGAAGTACAACACTCCTTTTCATGGAGAAATAACTCCTCCCTGAGTAGGAATCATGCAATGTCTTCTTGGTGAAATAGCATGGATCTTTTCTTCGTGGAGAGGAAACATCTCTCCACGAAGGAGCAACACATCTTTCCTAGCATGTTACACACCCAGGTAGGATGTTCTGCGGAGGGGATAGAAACCTTCAAACCCAGCAGGCTTCCGACTGCTGAGGCACCCACTGTGAGAGAGTGGGTATGTGATGAAGAATGGAGGCTAATCAACATGAAGAGCATCGCAACCTGTGTCTTCACCCACCTCCTACTGCATAACGTAGCAGCTAATGGTTGCTGAAATTTAGGGGATGTGCTGTGGACAGTCTCTTGGGCATGTCACAGAATCACATGGAGTTGGAAGGGACCTCTGGAGATGATATAGTCCAACCCCCCTGCCAAAGCAGGTCCACCCAGAGCAGTTGCACAGGAACATGTCCAGGTGGGTCTTGAATGTCTCCAGAGAAGGAGACTCCACCACCTCTCTGGGTAGCCTCTTCCAGGGCTCTGCCACCCTCAAAGTAAAGAAGTTCCTCCTCTTGTTTAGGTGGAACTTCTTACATTCAAGTTTGTGCCCATTTTCTCTTGTCCTATGTCCTAGGTCAGCTCTTCCCAGCACTGTTGGTGGCTGATAAGTTTGACAGAGAACGAAATTCCTGAATTGCTGGAAGTTTCCATGCACTGGGACTAACTCCCATCTTCTGAGGATGGGCAGAGGGAGAGATGTCAAGCTCTGCATTGAGGGCATGGGGCACTTCTCCCTTGGTGTTGACCTTTTTTTGCTGCTAGCTCCATGGCAATTGTGTGTCGTGCTGACAGGGCGGGGGGTTTGAGCGTCTGACTGGCACGTTGTGGGATGTGATGCCACTGAAAATGAGCTGAGCCCAAGGCAAGAATGTGGCCTTCGTGCACTGCTGTGTCAGTCTGGCTGTCTGCCCGGGCAGCCCCGTTGTTTCCAGTGGGGTTATTTCAGAGTGCCGCTGTCGGGCAGCCCTTAAGCTTTTCCATTTGCCTTATTATACAGAAAAGTTGGCTGCTCCAACTGCAATCCATACTGCGCTGTTGATAAGGACTGGAAGTAACGACACTGGGCGCCGATAAGAACTTGCCTCCTTAAATCTTTGTGTAGGCATTTATTTATACCCTCAACGTTGCAGCGGGATTGCAAAGACTTAGCATCTGCTCTGCCCTCTGGGCACATGAAGCTCCAGCTCCTGAGGAATCAGATCATCTTGCAGTTTTTTATGTCTTTATCCTCGCCGTGCTGTTGGGTGCTAGAGAAGTGGGTTACCCCAACTGATGGCGAAATTTGTCCACATCCTTGGAGACGGTTTTATCTCCAGCTGAGCAGAAATCCGGTGTTTAAATGCGCCGGATGAACGTGGAGCAAAGTGGTTTTACTCAGTCTTAAGTGGAAAGTCTTTTTTCAGAAAAGGCAATAGAAACAGTTGTTCTAAATGATGAAGAATTTCTTTTGCAGACAGGGAAACTACAAAGCAAGTTTTTCGAAGGCTGTACGGGGAGTCGGCAATGTTGAAGTTACTCGTGTAAGTCTTATGAGGAGAGGCTGAGGGAGCTGGGGTTGTTTAGTCTGAAGAAGAGGAGGCTGAGGGGAGACCTTATCGCGCTCTATAACTACCTGAAGGGGGGGTGTAGAGAAGCGGGGGTCAGTCTCGTCTCCCAGGTCACAGGAGATAGGACAAGGGGAAATGGCCTCAAGTTGCGCCAGGGGAGGTTTAGGATGGATATTAGGAAAAATTTCTTCACCGAAAGGGTTATCCAGCATTGGAATGGGCTGCCCAGGGAAGTGGTTGAGGCACCATCCCTGGAGGTGTTCAAAAGATGGGTCGACATGGTCCTCAAGAATATGTTTTAGTGATTTATTTATTTATTTATTTATTTATTTATTATTGCTTATTTCTTATTTATTTTTTGTCAGAGTTCGGTTGATGGTTGGACTAGATGATCTTTAAGGTCCCTTCCAACCTAGACGATTCTATGGTTCTATGTGAGGGATCCGTGATGTTCAGGCGGGAGATACGGGACCACGGACTGGAGACAGACCTTTATTGTCTGGAGCTCTACAACCAAACTCCCTCTTGTCACAGGCCAGCGTCAGCGTAAAACAAAATGCTTGTTGTCCAGAATTGCGAAGGAGTTTTCTTTGGTTACGCGATCAGTGTCTGCCAGGAAGAGAGCACAAAGATACATTGACAGGGAGAGGGCGAGCTGCAGATCCTGAACTGCACGACGCTCCCTGCAGAGGAAGAAAGGGCAGATTGTCCCCCACAAGAGGGGGGATGAAGGAAGGTTAAAAAAAAAAAAAATTCCAAGGATACACTTCTGGGTTAAAGCCCATTTTTGGTACAAAAGTCCCTGTTGCTGGCAAGTGGCATGTGATCTGCATTACGTGGGCAGAAGGGGAACTGGGACAGAGAGGAAAGCAAACCTCACAAGATGTGGCTTCAGTCCTCGGTGGGAATGATGCTGCCCAAACCTCTGCTCTCTCTGTACCTCAGCTTCTCTGTGTAAAAGGGCAGTGGAGCTCACACCGTGTTTCTCTTGGCCACTGGATCCCAAACCAAGTCTACGGCAGCACCTTGGCTGACCTCCATAGCACCATTTCAGGTGTGACACTAATGCCAACCATCCCTTAAGTCACAGCATTAATCCCTCTGACAGCCTATGGGCGGATTTGACCAGATATGGCTGTCGTAGCTTGGAAAAGCCAGCTCCAGACCTTTTAATCAGCTGCCTGTTCATGTTTAGAAGAGGAAAGATGTGAACCAAATCATAGAGGATATTGAAGGGGAGGGAGAAGATATTGAAGGGGAGGGAGAAGCTCTTCTGTTCTTTCTCCTTATACTTCCTTGCAGGGCTTTGCCAAACAACATATTTACTTGTACTTTTCTCCTTCTCACTGTTGGAGATCTGTTTTCTGAGCCCTTGAACAGAGCTGTGGGTCCCTAATTCCCTTTGAGCTTACATCTTGTGCCTTAGCTCGTATTTTTGTCAAATACGGCCTCTCACTGGGGATCTGGAAGAACAAAACAAAGCCTAGTGAAATTTTGTCCAGTTCTAGTTGTGGCATCCTTCAGTAGATGGTTGCAGGTGGTCCCGTGTCTGTTACCTGCAGACTGAACAAGGAGCTCAGCGTTTTCAGCTGGTGGGTACTGCTTTCCAAAGGCTTTGGTGGTGAATGCTGTCCTCTCTGCCACGCTCTTTGGGCTGACTCATCTCGACCCCACGCGGTTCCCCGAAGGGCTGTGTCCCTGGCGTTGGTGTCTTGCTGCCCAGCTGTTGCGAGGGCAGATGCCAGCTGTGTTTGGGCATGCAGGGTGCAGCTGAGGGTTGCCAAGTGATCTCAGAGGTGCTGGGAGAGCTGCCTCTGTGTCTGGAAGCTGTTTCCAAGAGAGTTAACGCTGCAGTGCTGCAGAGAGCCACTATCCATACAGAACTGGATTCAGCGTGAACTGAAAGGGTTTTGATTTTATTTTATTTTATTTTATTTCTTGTTTTTTAATGGGCTGGCACGAAGCTTGCACAGAGGATGTGGGCCTGGGGTGAAGCACTTACCAGCGCTCCTAGGCAATGGAAAATGTGAATACGTGGGCTTGGGATGTGCATTATAATGAGGTGCTTGAATTCCCCCCTTGCTTCATAGCAGGGCCAACGTCTGGCAACGCCGTGGCATCTAACAACCACACATTGTCTCCCTTTGAACTGCACTGCTTTTGGGGTAGCCAGGCTTCCCCCTCATCCTGCTCCTCAAACAACCAAGAGACTGTGGGAGAAATGTCATGGGGACTCAGATTCCTTCTAAAAGGTACCCAGATGGTCTGACATCATCCCAGATGTCTCCGAGGCAGCTCTTTGACCCAGAAAGGGCTGAAGGCTCTCAGCTCTCCCATGGGAGTGTGTCTCTTCCCAATGCTTTGCTCTACCAGTCCTTAAGCTAAGTGGGGTCTGTCAGAGCTAGCCCCAAGGGCCGGGTACAAAGATGACAAATCACAGCCAAGCTGGAGTGTAGCTGAGGGAGTTCTCCTCTTCCTGCTGTTGCTGGGGGTTGTACAGCCCCGAGTAATCTTGGCCATGATGCAGGGCCTTTAGCAAGCAAGAACCAGAAAAGCAGCAGTTGTGTTGCATGTCCAGGTATCGGTGTGGAGGTGACAACGAAGACCAGCGTGGTGGCTGGGAGCTGGCTTGTCCCTGACTTTGCAAGCTTGAGAAGATGCTATCTGCACATTGATCCTTTAGACAGTGAGAGGCCGTCTTCAGCTTCTCATCATGCCTGAAGCACAGACCAAAATTGTAATCACTCCCTGGCATCCATGGTCATCCCCCTTGTCCTCAGCTGCAGACCATGAGTCTTCTGTTCCGGATTTGGGGAGTGATATGTTGTAGCCCTGGAGGTGGCTGTTTCAAGCCCTAGGTTTCAGCTGGGCTGACAGCTCACTGACCAGCACAGCTTCTCCACTCAAGCGCGCTGCAGTGATGGTTCGGTCTCCACCTTTCAGCTTGACTTCATCCATGCTAATCTGGGGGAAATGGAGGAATCTTCCTCCACCGAGTTATCTTCTTTTAAATCCTGATTTAAAGCTTGTCTCTGACAGCTGCAAACCCTTCCCAACTGGCAAAAATTGATATTTTTTTTTTTCAGCTGTTCTGTATTGCTACTTCCTGACATCCTCTTCTATAATCCTTGCTCCACCCTCCACACAAAAATGCATCTACCCAGGCAAACACACAGGGAGAAGCGTTTGACCTGCCACAAGGGTGCTGGACCCTTGAACTGGATTTCTCACTGTGAGTGGGTTAGATCTGTGCCTGGTTTATCCCTAAAATGAATCAGTGTCATATGCACAGCCATGGAGGGATGACATGGTCCTCACCAGGGAAGTAATGGTTAATTTTCTGCCTCGAAGGAGAGCGCCTTTGGCAGGAGTTTCAATGCTGTGACTCACTGGGGCCAGGCGGGACTGGAAGTGCAAAGACCCCATCGGCAGCTTGGGAATCCCAGGAGCAGCTTCAGCCCTTGGCTCCTCGGAGCCAGGAGAAGTTCCAGCTGTGGCCTTACAAGGCCAGAATGAGAAACCTGCTGCCATGTTCCGACTGAAGCCGCTGCCAGGCACTCTCTGCACGAAAAGCTCTGCAAATCCTTGCCTAGGGGCGGGTGGAGACGGGAGGCTGGGCACCGAGAGCACTCAGTCATATTCTCCTTATTTAAAGTTGCTTTTGCCTGCCGGCTCCTGAATCATATCCAGCCCTCCAGAGGGAAGTCATGTCTCTCGCACAGCCTTTTTATGGGTGAGGGATCACAGAATCTTCTAGGTTGGAAGGGACCTTAAAGATCATCTTGTCCAACCGTCAACTTAATAAACACCCACACAACAAACAAAAAGCAACACCATCACTAAACCATATCTCCCAGCACCACATCAACCCGTCTTTTGAACACCTCCAGGGATGGTGCCTCAACCACCTCCCTGGGCAGCCCATTCCAATGGCTGATCACCCCTTCAGTGAAAAAATTCTTGCTAATATCCAGCCTNTTCTCCAGGCTGAACACCCCCAGCTCCCTCAGCCTCTCCTCAGAAGACTTGTGCTCCAGACCCCTCACCATCTTTGTTGCTCTTCTCTGGACCTGCTCCAGCACCTCATGTCTTTTTTTATGGTAGGGAGCCCAAAACTGGACACAGTACTTGAGGTGGGGCCTTACCAGTGCTGAGTACAGGGGGATGATACAGGAGAAGTTGGTATGTTGGTAGAAGTTGGATGTTGGTAGCAAAGCATGTGTTGCCATCCTGTGAGGACTGCAGTCTTTGGGATAAACCTGGAGGTCCTTATGGTCTGCAAGGAGAGAGGGAAACCAGGCAATTCAGAGCACTCAGAGAAGGGAAGAGCCAGTTCAGCCCCTTTTGGCTCCAGTAAGTACTTTAATGCTCAGGACCAGGCAGGATTCGGTTTTGAGGTGAGTCTCACCTCTATAGTTGAGCTACTCAGCCTCTTGGAGAGGCTGGGAGACAGGCACTTCCAGACAATGACTCAGCCCATCCTAAAACCTATCCAAAACAGCTGGGATGGATTACTCTCTGGAGGTGTCTTCCCCTGCCTAGAGAGGCACTAGATGCAATGCCTAGCTTTCTGATGACTGAGTTGGGAAACTGAATCCCACCCTTTATTTTTACTTGGGATGAGGTAAAAGCTGCAGGAGAATGAACCATATGGCTTCCCTCATTCTGTTTACTTTGGAGCAAAAACATGTGCACACACGCACACTTGTACATATGTTTGTGTGTATATATATGACATAAATTCAAAGGGTTTTTTTATTGAATTTGCAGAAGAAAGCAAATTCAGAGATGCCAGATTATAGAGGTGCCAGAATCCAGGGTGTCTGTGCATGAGCATTAAAATATGACAGAACTTTTTCCTGGGAAAAACTGACTCAAGCTCCATGGAAATGACTTAACTGTGACAAAAATAAGAGGCGAAAAGGAAAGAGAGAATGAAAGAAGGGGAGAGAAAGATGGTCCCAGCCCCATGTTTGGCCCCAGTATGAGGGCGTGGGGAAGAGTTGTGTTTTCTAGGAAAATCTGCTTCATTTCCCTCCTGACCCCTTCCTCAATTCTAGCTTGGATGCTGTGTACGTCAAACTACACTTCTGCTCTGCGCTGTTTCACCTTTTCTTTTCCTTTTCTTTCGGCTGAACACAGGCGAGAATGTCAAAAGGAATTTCTGAGCGCGCTGGAGGTGAGACGCAGCCTCTCTGCAAGAAGGCCAAAGCAAGATTATTTTTCCTCTTGCTTTGTTCTCAGAAACAGCAGGGCTGTTTGGGCCCAATAAATCCCTCTGAGAAAAGTGCAGTTTGACAGAATAGCAAAAAAAAAA